>JASPKZ010002241.1:0-88996 GCA_030220185.1 Diploptera punctata | reverse complement strand
GCCGCGGGAAGAGTTAGCACGAGACGACCAATCGGGGTAGAGCTGCATGTGTAACTGCCGCTCTCGGCGAGCCAGTTCGTAATACTTGGCTTGTTCCTCCCGGCCTAGCGCGTGCCACTACGGGAGAACAAAACAAGGCATTACAAACACAAAATAAGGCTATTTTCTTTTTTCTTTTAAATTCCAAAATAAAAAAAAAAGCAATCAAAATTAAATAAGCAATCACTCGCTTTTCCTGTTTAATTTTGAAGGGGGTTCCGACTTTCCGTCTCTGTCGTGCTAGAAGAACAGCTAGGGAGAATATTTGTGTGTAATTTTCTCCCATGTTTAGAGGTTATGGAGGCCAAATGCACTTTTTTACAAACCTATTCTGCTCAAACAACAATTAGAGTGCAGTTTTGAAGGTCTGCTAAATTATAAAGGGTTCCTTTGAAATTATTTTTCCAAAGTTTTTTTTTTATTCAGTTCCGACCCGGATTTTTATTCAGTGCTAGTTTGCACATACGTAAAAGAATGACCAGCATCAGCGGTGGTCTGTCCCCTATGAAACTGCTGTTCTAGCACTACGGGAAAGGGTACCTCCTGGGTCGGCCGATCTTTCTTTCTTTCTCTTCTTCTTCTTTGCGCCGTATCCGTAATTATCCCTGGCACTCCAGCCCGGATACAGCTGCATGTGAAGCTGCCGCTCCTGGCGTGCCTTCTCATAGTATTTTGCCTGCTCTTCCCGTGTTAACGAATGCCACTACAAATAAAAACCTGGACGTCAAACATTCCACACGACTTCTTCTTAACCAAATATTTATACTGTTAAAAAGATGAAAATATTACAAAACAGAATTTAAATCTCATTCAAAAATTTTTTACAAGTTAAATTTTATATAAGTGAAATATTGCTGTAGCTATTGTATATAAATCAAGCAAGTGTACATTTGGGATTTTATATATTAATTCATAAAAATAAAGAGGGAACATCATTTGGCCCATTTAAAATGTGCAGATTCATAAGCAATTATTAATAGAGCCATTCTATGTTTTAATTCCTTTTTAATTTAAAACATTATTAACATTATATTATTTTTAGTCTGAACATCTTACCTCAATATTAATGTTGATTTGTTCTTGAACATGTTTCGAAACAATTCTGTTTTATCGTCAGCTTGTCCACACTGGTTAGATTTATGTTGCACAACCTGGATGTCGATGTCAGCTCCATCCTGTGGTTGGCCAAAGAACCTCCAAACAAGGTCATGCTCTGTCGGTATTTCAAAATTCATAACTCTGTTTTTGTTCTTCTGAATATAAATTTTTTCCCAAATAGTCAGCTCTTTTGTATTTTCTAACTGTTTTAATAAATTAGTGTCTGAATTTATATTATGTTTTCCAGACCAAACATGAGCAGCAACTGCAGATTTTTCTATTTCCCCATTTTTAATATTTCCTATGTGTTCTTTGGTTCCAATTTTTAAGTTTCTTTTTGTTTTTCCTGTATATATCTTTTCACAACCCATACATTCAATCTGATATATTCCTGACTTTTTATTTTTATCAGTTTTTATTAGTTTATTTAAACTGCAGTTATTTTTCGGTGCTAATTTAATATTAAACTTCTCAAATATCTTTTGGAATTTATTGTGTACCAAGGGTAATATGTGAATTTCCTATATTTTTTTCATAGGTGGTTCTTCTTTTTCAAGAGTACTTCTGTTTATCACTTTTTGTTTTTTATACTTTTCTATCTTTTATGTACCATTTTTTCATCAAACCCATTTTCTCTTGCTACTTTGATTATGTGTTTTTTTTTGGCCAACCACAGGATGGAGCTGACATCGTCATCCAGGTTGTGTAACATAATGCAACATAAATCTAACCAGTCTGGACAAGCTGACGATAAAACAGAATTGTTTTGAAACATGTTTCAAGAACAAATCAACATTAATATTGAGGTAAGATGATCAAACTAAAAATAATATAATTAAAATAACCTCAAAATATCACTTCCTAAAATTAAACATTATTAACATTAATCAATATTTTCATTAATATTTAAAGGAATGACACTACGAGGTTTATTTTCATTAATAATGGAGTTAGAATTTAACACTTCACCCCATAATTGTACATTTCTCGCAGAATAGTTTCTATGTACCATCTTCAGCTGTTGAATTGGGGTTGGCAATCCTATAGATTGCTTACTGCTCCCTCTGTTGGCTAACTGATGAACTTCCAAATTAAATATTTTTCCCCGGGAATTTCAAAATTCATGATTTTCCTTTTATTTTCCTCGGTGTGAAATTTCTCCCAGACTGTGAGTTCTTTAGACTTATCTGTTTCAATAATTTTGCCTTTGTTTCGAATCCGTGTTTTTTCTAACCATGCATGTGCAACTATTGCAGATTTGTCTATTTCCCATTTATAACATTTCTAAGGTATTCATTCAATCTTGCATTCAAGTTCCGTTTTGTTTTTCCTATGTATATCTTTTCACAATATAAATCCCTGATTCGTTGCCTTAATTAATAATTTCATTTTTTGTCAGTTTTAATTAATCTATTCATGTTATAATAATTTTTTGGCATTAATTTAATGTTAAATTTGCTGAAAACTTTTTGAAACTTATTGAATGCCAAAGGATGATATGTAAATTCCTTGAATTCTTTACTAATTTCTTTATTGATCTGAAAAGTACTTTCATTTATCTTTTTTTTTATCTATTTATTTTCATATGAAAATCATGAATTATGAAATTCCCGGGAAAAAGATTTAATTTGGAAGTTCATCAGTCGGCCAACAAATGGAGCAGGAAGCAACCTACTGGATCGCCAACCACCAATTTCAACAGTTAGATAGAGCTGAAGATGGTACAAAGACGTACCGAAACTAGACTTCGAGAAATCTACAATTATGAGATGAGGTGTTAAATTCTAACTCAATTATTAATTAATTAATATTTTTAGGAAGTAACACTATAAGGTTTGACATTTGTTAAATTGGTCTATCGGGCTGAACATCGCCTAGAAGAACTCGTCATTGAAGATGCCCTCTGTGGACGAGGGAGAAATGTCTGGGAAAACACCACTTATGGACCATGGCCTTGTAGCCCGAAATCTTCTAATATTAAACACAATAATTATTTTTAAAATCTTCACATGTTATATGAATAGAAAACAATGTAAGGTATACCTAAACAAAAAGCATATTTTGATTTTATAAATGGAAAAAAAATGTACAATTTAAATTCAGATATCAAGCTTATAATATCAAGAAGAGACATTGCAAGAACGAGGGAAGTTCATGATTATTTCTTACATCACTCATCACTGACAGTATCTGCGACACGATGCCAAATATTACATCAATACAGTTGATAAATGATTTAGGCATGTCACAAATATTACGAATGTTTCCTCAAATGCCTGTTGCAGTTTTATAAATTAAAAAATAAATGTGCATGCAGGTTATCCGTACCAACTTTCCATCCATGAAATTCAACACCTTGATAACAAAGCTTCTGTAATTATATGGACTTTTGAGTATTTTTAATCTATTTCTTACTTTAAATATTTAAAAATCAATAATAAGAAACCAAATTAAAGTCAAAATAGCAATCTATAGAAATATAATTTTTAAGATCTGCAGAATACTGTAAATTAGACAGGATCAGAAACAGAATTATTTGAGAAAAAAATTATCTTAAACTAAACAATTATTAAATTTGTGGGAAATAAACAATTACACTGGTTTGGAAACGTGAAGAGGATGAATGAAAATATATTGCCAGTTAAGAGTTTGGAACGGGTTCTAAAGGGGGAAAAAGAAGAGGGAGACCTAAGAAGACATGAATAGAGGGAATTATGAATTTGACGAAGGACAGGGGACTGCAGGATGGTAACTGGAAGGAGAGAGATGAATGGAGGAATAGAATCAAAACTTAATATTGGGGACAGGAATATGTTGTATACATTTCAAACCTGTTGTCTAATAATATCACTTTAAAGATTTTTTAACAATCTTTTCAAACTTTCTTTATAAAATTACTATTAATTCCAATTTCATATCATTTAATTCAATAACAAATGTTTTAATAATAAATATCAGAGGATTTTTCAAAATGTATTTCCAATAATTAGTCCCTAACCTTAATCCTTGGTAGTTTGCTATTCATGCCCTTTTTAACTGTTAACAAATCATGTAAGACATCCAAGTTTTTTAATTTCTTCCATTCTGTACTCTGAATTTCCTGCTCTATCTATGAAGGAAATGAGATAATGTTTTTACAGTGAGTAAAAGTTACAAAATGATCAAAAATTTAGTTCGATTTGCAATTTATTAATTTTATTATTATTATTTTTATGTTATATTTAATATAACATGTTCCAGTCCTGAACAAATACATTATTTTTAAAAGAAAAAATTGATGTCTGAACTGGGAATCGAACGCAGACCTCCAACTCTGTACATCGGCATGCATCCCATTACACCAGTCGACACAATTCAAACATTAACATTTCTTTCCACGTATACAATTCTCTGGAGTCTGAAGGCAGATAGCTAGAGCCATTAACAGACGACTTCTGTTCAAAGTATTTTCAATGAGAATTTTACATCACTTTTAAGCAGTAAAGCTTAATATTTTGAAGTTAGATTTAGTTTAACGTGTTCTGAGTCCTGGACAAATTTACTTTTTGAAAACAACATCTGAACTGGGATCGAACCCCGGATCTAAGCTTTACTGTTAAAAGTAATGAAAATTCTTGTTAAAAACACTTCAAATAGAAGTCGTCTGATGGCGTTAATAGCTCTAGCTATCTGCCTTCGACGTCAGAGAATTGTACATGAGGAAAAACATATTAATGTTTGTATCGTGTCTCAAATGGTGTAATGGACTGCACACTGATATACAGAGTCGGAGGTCCAGGTTTGATTCCCAGTTCAGATGTCAATTTTTCTTTAAAAAATAATTATTATTTGTATATACCTTTTGAATAAATTATATTTTTATTTAATTTTATCTCTTTTTTTTTTCAATTTTAATTTCTAAAATTTTGGGTAACAGCTTATTTGACAGTTGTACCACAGTATTAAAAAAAAATACGGCAATTTGATAAATATTTATTTGTATTTACTAATAACACCAGGGGTTTCATTCAAATGTGTAAACATTACAAAAAAACAATTTAATGATGAAAATGTAATCTGTTAAATTTAAATAAAACAAATAAGATTTAGAAAAATGTTTACCATATTTCTAAACTGGAAATGCGGAAATGCAAAAAGGTGGAAATGCATAAATATTTGCTGAATAATATTGAATTAGCAAAAAATTGCAGATCTCAGAAAATAAACATTTTAAAATTAATCATTGGTGAGCCGTATTCTAGAAAATAAAAAAAAACACATATTTAAATAACAATAACTTAATTGTACTCCATCTTCTATGTCTATCACAATCAATAAAATATTTAGTTTTGTTATTTCAAGTACATAATACTGGCACCATACTCAAAATAATTTCTTCATGCAACCAGTAATTTAATTAATCACATTTCAAATGCATTTCTATCTCTCATTTTCCTCTCACTTCTCAAACAAAGCCTCTACGTTTTTAATTTGTTCTCAACTAATAATTTTTCATAGTATATTCTTTAAATTATGTACAGGATGCAGTACAAGTCAGTTAACCGAAAATGCAAATATATTATTTTATGTAGCTTGCAACATCTATACAAAAAACAACTACCGAAATTGTTCAAAGTGACCTCCATTCTTGTTGAAGCAGTAATGTTTGAGATTATATTCAGAAAGTCTGTAGCAAAAATATGATAGGATATATATAAACTAAAATAAAACTTTAATGTACATAGATCTAAAACTAAAATGTTCCAAAAATATAATAAAAGTATACCATAAGATAAAACATGTCTTATAATAGATCATTAGAATCAGAAAATTACAAGGATTAGGAAAATCATATCAATTTTTTTATTAAAATTAAATTAATCAAAATATAATATATTATTAATATCGCTATAAAAGACGTATGTGGAAAAGTAGAAATATATTCAGGCAAAATTCCACTACATGTCTAGAATAAAGAAGTATCATTAAAATGCTACCTGACTATGCAGGTAACAAGAGACATTCATCCCACCTTTAGAAAAGTAGAAAAGATAACAGTCTCTTGATGTGAAAGTTTACAAAATTGAAAGAAACTGAAAACAGTTATCTATTAACAATATCAAAAAGCAATTAACCCAGTTCTTAGAGATTGTAATTAACGCTATTAACCAGCAATTCCAAGAAATAAGGATACCATTTACATGTAAAAGAACCACACGTGCAACTTATCAAGGTATATATAGCGGTTATATTATTTTTAGTCTGGACATCTTACCTCAATATTAATGTTGATTTGTTCTTGAACACGTCTGGGAAAGCTGACGATAAAACAGAATTGTTTTGAAACACGTTCAAGAACAAATCAACATTAATATTGAGGTAAGATGTCCAGACTAAAAATAATATAATTAAAATAACCTCAAAATATAACTTCCTAAAATTAAATATACATATTTACATTTCAGAAGCTCCAAGGGCGTAAACCCCCCCTCTAAAGAAACACATGAATAGTGAATAACATTTATTGTAACATATGTATATTCAAATTGTATCGGGTGGAATTGAAAGAAGTGGGAAGAGCTATCGTATTTTTAAGCGAGAACATAATTCTCTCACTCTCGGTCACTCTGTGTGCAGTGTTAAAACATCATAGATCTACAGACCGCTATCTTCGATCCAGTTAAAATTTAGATTCGTCCAAGAATTTGTTAAATTTAAAGTTATCTACAACTTTATAAAGATTTAGTCCGTTAAACATTTGGACCTTGAAAATATTTGATTCAATCACGTGGACCTCGAATAACTTCATCGACTCCACTCTTAGATAAAACTTTATAATTGTATTAACAAAAGTGTATCTCTTCGTAAATAAATAGTTTTGGATTCATTAAAATTGAGTAGAAAAATGTATATGTTGTTCTTTTGCTTATAACAAGTTCACAACCCTGAGATCTCTTGCCTACCCTGAGAACCGCTACAAGTCCTGTATTCAAACCCCAGTTTCAATCAATAAGATTTTTTTTCCTTGCAACCATATGCAATGGTTAACTGACTTAAGCCGCACCTGTATTATATTTTGTTGCACATGGCAGCCCTTTTTCTAAGGGAAGCTTCTTATTACTATATAGGGTTTTCTTTTTTACATAAGCTCATATATCATTTACTAACAAGAAAACTGTCAGCCATTGCATGCTGAAACCTACTTTAAAATTTCTCGCAGAGACGTGTTTTGATGTATCAACGCCGTGTCCAAAAAAAATTATCTGCTGCTTTTAATAGCAAGGCATAGAAATCGAAGCCTGTATCCAGCAGTAAACCACCATGCAAAGCAGATGGATAGAGCAGAGTGCACAGTGTGGCTGGGCACAGTAGGTTGTGAAGGTTATCTAATCCACCAAGTCAGGAGCACTATTACTTTCTTGTAGTTGGAAAGAGAGATTTGGCACTGGAATTTAGTGGGTTGCAGTTAAAGGCAGCATATAATTTTTTGGACATGGCATTGGTACATCAAAACCCTTCTCTATGAGAAATTTCAAGTTAGATTTCGGTATGCAATGCTGACACAAACAAATGAAGAAAAACATTCACTTATCTGCTTCCTTGGATGAAATCCAGGCTGCCATTAGTTAAATACTTTGCCAGCTGATATATTTTATGATCATGAGTGTATTATTTTTATAGAACATAGTTAGTAGCTAAAATTTTCTGTTATATTTAAAATCTTAGGACCAAAGTTAAATCAAGAGAAATATAATACAATCTCTGATAAAACAAATAATACTGGATGATTTAGAGTGTTCTATCAGTGCTGTTAATATTTGTAATTAAAGTTTGACTTACTCGTCGGCCTAGTATTTGGTTGATAGCTGCACTCTCCTTCAGCGTACATTCTGCTACCACTTTGGCACGCATTTCCTTCATATAGAGCATGAAGGCATTTAATGGTTTCTTGATGTGTGGTTTTTTCTTATCTGCAACATAAATAATTCAACAATTAAATAATTTTTAAAATACAATAGGATCTGTAATCGCTGATGATGGGACTAAAAAGTCTTGAAACATATGTTCGACAGAAAAAACTATAAGAGATAAGAATGAACAGGCAAAATGTTTTAATCAATAATTAAATAAATATTCAACAAGCATATTTTTAATGACTCACCTCATATCATTTAAAATTTCTTTGATACCGACGGTTTCAACAGTGGAAGCCATGACTGAAGAGGGACAAGATATTGTCTGAAACTGCCGATATCAAAGAAATTTGAAATTATATGAGATTTCATCAGTGGAAGCCATGACTGAAGAGGAACAAGATACTGTCTGAAACCGCAGCTATCAAAGAAATTTGAAATTATATGATGTGAGTCGTTAAAAATATGTTTTCCACTCACTATTAATGATAAAACCTCATAATGTTTACTTCCCAATATTAATTTAAATATATTCAACAAGCATACTGGAACATGCAGGTTATGTTGATTTGTGGATAATTCCTCCATTCCTAATCCTGCATCATAGCCTAGTGGTAAGATGGCTTGGTGCAGAGCTAGGAACTTCTGCTGATTCTTGTCTCTATGGAGGAAAATATTTCTCAAGGAACTTTGGCCAGTATTGGACCGGAGCCCATTGAACATTGTGAGGAATTTGGGTAGTTACAATAAGTAGTGTCTCCAGGTTGAGAAAACTAGCTATTTTGTCTGGGGGACATGATATGCTGATCACATGTCATCCTCACACTGGCTAGATGATTATCTATGTGAGACGAGCTGCCGGATGGTAGGCTATGGGCCATCTAGGCCTGTAAGCACTGTGGAGTTAGTTGTACAAGAAATATGCTATGGGTATTTTTTTGGCATTAATGATTATTGTTTAGAATGAAGTAGCTAAATATATTAACAATCTCATTATTTTTCTTTGTTTTTATGTACATTAAACAGGGACAATTTAATATGTCTTGCTTGTATATATTTTATTATTAGTTTTAGTCTTAATTTTAACTAACATTAACTGGTTGCATTATAGATCGTAATATAACAGATATTATCTTTTTGATCAAATTTTTATTTAGTATTTAATATTAGAGTTAATTGTGATTGTTATATTCTGATGTAATATATGTTTGTCCTGTGAGTGGAAGAGAAGGCCACATGGCCTAACTCCACCAGGCTAAATAAATCTAAATCTAAAAATCTTTCCAATAATTTGTTTGTAAATTTTATTTCTTACACATTATATAGTAGCAAAGAATGAATTAATTAATAAATTATAACAGCAAGTAACATTACGATATTCTTCTTAGTAAATAAGGTGAATTTTGTTATCCCACATCATAAATTCTTGACGTTCATTTGACATGTTTTGATATGTTGTTCAGGACAAGCTGACGATGATATGAACAACATATCGTAACAATGTCAAATAAAATATAAAGCATTTATGAGGTAAGATGACCAGATTTACCATATTAATAATGAATGAATTATATCATATCTTAAAAAATCTTATGAATAAAAGTTAATATAATATTTGAGTTTGTATTTTTTAACATATGAGGTAAGAATGATAAAAATACAACTCAAATATTAAATTAAACCTCATAATGTAACTTCCTAACGATTTAAAAAAAAAAGGTAATATAAAAATAAGTTTTGCAGTTACAGAAAATGGAGATAATATAATCGTCCTCTATTTCCAATTATTGTTAATGCCTATCTTCTTCACATCCTGGTTTAGGCATTAGTTGCCTGTTCCATTAATCCCTGTACACAAATTAAATAAAATTACAAAATAGTCATATCTATTACCTTGGTTATTACTTGTTTGTCCTGAGTCCTGAGTTTTCGAGCCCTCCGTTGTCGAGGAGGTGGAATTTTTCTGGTCCATCGATGATGACCTACAATTACAATAAATCCAAATTTAACATAAAAATCTTAAAAAATATATCTTCATTATAATTTTGTCAGATTCATTATTTAATGTTAAGTTCTTAATAACAATTAGAAGTTCAAAAAATATCAAATGCAACTTCAATAAGCCATGGAAAAAGTATTACATTTAAGTCTTCTTGAATTACAAGCCACAAGTTGGCATCTAGAATGAATATTCATGGCCTCGGGCACAAAATTATATAAAAAATTAATATAAAATTATAGAATATTCACCTGAAAGGTCCGTCTCCTCAAGTTGAGGAGACGGACCTTTCAGGTGAATATTCTATAATTTTATATTAATTTTGAATAAACCTCAACGGAACACATCATGAATCTTATAAAAAATTATATAAGAGAGACAAAAAAATTTCCTTTTAAAGTGTAATGCCAATTAGCATAGTACATAAAAGTTTAGGCAAAAATTTCTCTCTTCAAATATTACATTAAGGACAAACATTATCACAAAATGCAGGAGGAATTAACCTGCACATTCTGTGTTTTGCGACATTTTTACAATTTTTTACTAAAATTTAAAACTTATTTTATGTATATGACAAGAAAAGCTCGTAATTATTGAATTTCCCAGCACAAGACTCATTACCTTAAAATATTAAAACATGGTATATCAACTTTCTGTCCTAATATCAAATATCAATAAAACTAAATATATGGTCACACGTAGAAATTCATTATATGACGGAAATGGGCAGCTAATGACAAATGAGGGAAATTTTGAGGAAGTGGCTGAATTCAAATACCTAGGAACAATAATCACAAATAGGAATGAGATGCACAAAGAAATTAAACATAGGCTCAATTCTGGAAATGCATGCTATTATGCATTGCAGAAACTCCTTTCAAAAAATGTTAAATTGAAAATATATAAAACTATTATTCTACCAGTTATATTATATGGATGCGAAACATGGACTCTTACTTTAAGAGAGGAAAGGAGATTACAAGTATTTGAGAATAAACTACTTAGGAAAATTTTTGGACCAAAGATAGATGAACAGACAGGTGAATGGAGAAGACTACATAACAATGAACTACATGGTCTTTATAGGAAGCCAGATATAATAAGAACAGTTAAGTCTCGTAGACTGCGATGGGCAGGACATGTTGCATGTATGGAGAATGAAAGACGTGCATGGAAGCTTCTTGTAGGAAAGCCATAGGGAAAACGCCCAGTTGGTAGACCGAGAATGAGGTGGGAGAATAACATTTACTATGATTTGAGGGAAGTAGATTATACAGGGAATGATTGGAAAGCATTAGTTCAGGATAGGGATGTATGGAGAGCTTATGTCCGTGCGGCCATGAACCTACGGGTTCGATAGTGCCAGTGAGTAAGTAAGTATATCAACTTTCTTATATGTTGCAAGTTTTTTGAAAATCAATAAGAACTAATAAGAAAATATGCTATGGAGACTATATTTAAGAACTGATTTCATCTGTCTGTAAAAATCTAATATCATGAAAGAATCATCTCTCTGTTAATAAAGACATATTGATTAAAAGGCCATTGTACATCAGTATAAAACAGCAATAAGACAAATAGCTATGTATGGATGCGAGAAAGACATTTTTATGTAAAATATATGGACTCATATGCGAGAATGAAGGCAGAGAATTAGAATAAATTAGGAGTTAGAAACAACACATTTAAACATGATCTTGCATTAAAAAATATAACAAAAATTAAATCACACTAACCTTAAACCTTTTTGTCTAGCAATGGTTATTCAGAAAGATTTCATTTTGGTTAGGTTTTACCTAATATTACACAAATCAAATAATATTTGAGTTTCTCTTCTTATTATCAAACTTAAATTTAAAAAATAGTTATCTAAAATAAATCACACAAACATTACATTAATCCTTTCTGATTAGTATTAGTTATTAGGTCACATTTCAATTGGATTTTTATATTGTTTCAATTAGAAAATAAACTTGAATAAAATGACTGTGACATCTCCACTAATGAAACAAATGAATGCAAGACAAACAATGGGAATGACATTATGGTTATGTAACAGATGTTATTTTATTATTTTGTGTCTACATTCATAGATTTTCTTTGCTAGAAACAAGTACTTTCATTATTTTTCAATATTACGAATAACTTATATGTCATGAAAAATCTTGAAATTTATTTTTATTTTTCAAAAAACCAAAGCATAACATATAAGGCTATTAGCCAAGAGCATTAAGTCATGATGCTATAAATCAGAAGGCTCAAGGTTTGATTCTCGCTGAAATCCATGGTAAGTGAAAGTTGTATTTTTTTTATTATATAAAACTTTCCTCATTAGAGGACTGCCACAAGTACAAAGTGATGCAGACAATTAAGTTTCGAAATTGATAAAATACATCTTGTAAATATATTAAAAAATTCCAAATTGTAATTGAAGTATATTCTATAAAGTAGAAATTTTATAAAGATGGTTTCTTAAAATTGAAATTGATCCTCTAATGGCAGCAATGACAATTTTAGAAAGATACACCCTGTCCAAATCTAAGAAATTCCAAAATTTAGCTAAGAATCCTGGTATAGTACCTCTTGCCCCGATCATCAATCCTGTGACAGTTATACTATCTAATTGGTATTTATCTTTGTAATAGTCAATTGTTGGCTCATATATGACTTTCTTTTCACAGTCAACTTCCTCAGGTTGGCCACTATAACATGTAGTAATATAGTTTTAATATATGGTAGCCGTAGCCGAGCAGTTAAGGCAGGAAGCCTTGGTGCAGAGCTACGGGACGTGCGCTGGTTCGAGTCTCCATGGGGAAGAAATTTTCTCATGGTATTTCGGCCAGTATGGGACCGGTGCCCACCCAGCATCGTGAGGCAATTGGGTAGCTACAATAAGTAGCGGCTCCAGGTTGAGGAACCAGCTATAATGGCTGGGGGACTCGACATGCTAACCACATGTCACCCCTACACTGGCTGTTGATCATCTACCTCTGTGATTGACACATGTGGATGTGAAGGGCCAGCAGCCGGCTGGTAAAAGGGCAACCACTGAAAAGTGGAAAAGACCCTCAATCGGAATATATGGTATAAGTAGAATTACGGTATAAGTCAATATAAGATAGAATAAAAGGAGATGAGAAGGAGAAAGATATATCTAATAGCAAAAAGTGGAATTATATTTTTTTAAAGTATTGAGTTCAAATGAATGAAATAGATGTACTGTAGTTTATTTATTGTTACTTTATTATTCCATTGTTTATATTGTTTTTTCATTATTACCAATCATTTGGAACATGGTATCCTGTATAACTAAACAAAAAAATACATAAGAAAATGTTGATTGTATAAACAATTGAAAATGAATAGCAAGAATAAACATTTTTTTGAGGTTAGAATACTTCAACACCTTGAATTATGTGCACTACAATTATTTTTTATCAGTCATTTATTCTCCGATGTGTTTTGTTAGATTTTTTTTAAATATCACCTATCACACAAGCAACATAAATTTTATCATCTCCAAAAATGGACTCTGGTTGGTTTAAATCTACCCAAATTAATATTCTGTAGATCTCTAATAAAATATAATAATTATTATATAATCAATTGAGTTGGTGTTATTTGATGAAAATCCATATTTATTAATTAAATAAAATAAAACGTAGTTTTATAAATATTCATATTTATTAATAAATATGAAAATCAAATAAAAGTTTTATTTTATTTAATTAATAATTATTATATATATATCATAATATTTACTTATTTTAGGAATTCTCACTATGAGGTATATTCTACCTTAATCATAATATATATCCTATTTGTATATATGTTTGGAAATGTTTCACACACTTGTGTCGAATTATGTCAGTAATGAAAGAAATTGAATTGATTCTTTATACCGTATCTCATATTTTCCTCTCTCACGTAGGGAGAATAAAACTATAAGGTTATGTCTAACCAATTCAATTTATTTGATAAAATTTAACTTTCACAGGAATTAATCACTATGAGGTTTAATTTATGGTAAAATCAAATATTTCCTACCTCTCCTCATATAAATCTTCTAAGTAGATCACAATTTCGAGACATAACAGTCTCATCTTCAGTACTATCTTGGCGACTGATGTATTTATTGGGAAAAAATCCACACTCAGAAAAACAAAGGAAAACTTATGAACTTCGAAATTCCCACAAATCCTGACCTGATCCAGAGGTTCATCGGTCCACCAACAGAGGGAAGAAGAAGAAGAGTTTCTTCCCGATCGACATAACATCAGTCACCAGGATTGTACTGAAGATGAGACTGTTATGGTCTGGAAATCGCGATCTACTTAAAAGATTTATATGATGAGAGGCAGGAAACATCTGTTTTTACCATATTTGATAGAATACCTCATAGCAATCTTTAACACTGTCAGTAATTCATTTAAACATAGAAGGAAAAATAAAAAATAACCCTATTTATGTAATTTAACAAAAGGTAGAAAAATTATTTCATAAATGACCAGTAAACATAATTTTCACCTTCTATGGATAGATTCTTAGGCTCAACTGCACTTCTACTCGCGCTTGATTTTTCAGTTATATTGTTGTAAACTACAGCTCTTCTTCTGTATTTACTAACATTATTTAATATTTTAACTTTTTTTCAAACAATTTTTATAACATTATTAGACAATTCAGAAGTATTTATTTAAATATGCAAATCACAATATTATGACACTGTTAGACAATATTGTGATGCTAACTGCTATTTTCTCCACAGAGTATATTACTTAGTCTATGATTTTTCTATCGCTGGTTGGATCAGCATTAGTGATAAGTAAGTGTACACCCATTTTTAATAAACGTTTGGTAATTTTAATATTATTAATATTTTTTTAAACATAGATTTGGGGATTTATTGCAAATATTGGTCATTTAAATTTCATAGCGACCGATAGTAATCGAGGATGATAATCGATATGTGGTTCGATTGTGGGTTATCGCTGGCTCTATATAAACTCTGGCGCATGCGCACTGTTGTTCTATAGGACTCAGAAAATATTTCATGCTAGTTTAAGTGCAGTTTTTCCGATTCTTATATTACAATATACAACATTCCATATCCCTTTAAAAAGTATAAAACAATTGTAAATGATTACCGTTTTGTATTACATTTTGTCTTCTTTGAAGTATTTCCTTCAGATGAAGGAATTGAAGTCATAAATGTAGGCTTGGGGATGACAATTTCAGAAGTTGTATGATCTGGCATTTTATGGCTGTTAATTCTTTCAGATTCCACTGTCGAAACTACAGTATTAGTAGAGCCTGTTCAGAACTGCTCGAATGTACATTATCCATTCTCTGTTGAGTCTCTTGTTGTCGATTTACCATTTGCCATAACCTATTCTGTGTATCTGCAAACGATAGCAGGTTATTGACTGTGGGATTTCCATTAACAAGATTGTTCTGGAAAGCAGCATTTTCATAGCCAAGGAAGTATCCATGACCTCGTGGAAAACCAAAACCTAAAACTGAAGAAGGCATCACACCAGGGGGTGTGGCTGTAGCATTCATCAGACTATTCATGTAAAGTGCTGTTAAAAATTTTTGCTCACAAGCTGCTAGGCTATGAATCATTGAATATAAACCATCTGGTCTCAAAGGGTCAAAATGGTTTGTAGTTTTAGAAATCCCTCCTCCTGGATCATCTGTTGATGATGTGATTTCATCATATAAATATTTTCCTCTTTTATTGCCTCAGAATTAATTATATCATTTCCATTGGTGGCTTCCTTCTCATTTCCAAAATTAAGATATTTTTTATTTTCATCTGCAAGTAAAAGAGTTTCAGATTTTTCTTCATTTTGTATTCTAATTTAGGAACTGGTAATAAATTATCTTCATTTTCATCAAAATCTTTGGAAATATTATGATGAAAATATTTATTTGGACCATCTTTTGAATCTGGTTTGCAAGTTTCTTTTTCTAAATTATTTTTTTCAATTACAGAAGAAGGAGCAACAACTGCTACTGGTTTATTTTTCTTTTTCACCAAATTTAGAGGCTCTGACCATAGGTCAGGCTCGGCTTGAAATCCCATTGCTCCACCAAACTGCTGCATTATATCATAAAAAATAAATGTTATCTTTTTTTTTAAAAATACATGTGCCACTTTTCCTCAAGCAAAAATAAATTTTATTTTTTAAGAATTGCACAATATATTATATCATAACAAATTATAAATTAGATATTTAATATCGTATTTCGACGAAATCTCGACTTTACACATTTTTCTCGATAACACACTTAAATACTCTTAAAAAAAGATGATGTCATTAGCTTCAAATTGAGCACAGAAGCTTGCGTGATAATTCCGAATACAATTTAACACGAATATAGTTGGTGTAATTTATGGCAGACAACAATCTTGACACTCACGCATTTCCCTAAAAATACCGTAGGCCTAAATGTCGGGTATTTATTTACACAATATTTCACGCTAACAATGTGTCATTCATTTATTGGAGGGAAATTACTTTAAGTCCATTTTTCTTAAATTCACTTCATTAACTATCATAATTACGAAAATGGAATAATCTCGTCATTAATTATGCTTAATGGGCGAATCCGGAAATTGTTTTAGAATTCATTACGCGCAGCGCCCATGCCAGAAGCATCTTTGGTCAAACACACGAACAGGCAACAGAATAATTCACGGCAAAACATTATCTTGGTTGCCATATAGAACATTATAAAAACTCCATTCATATACATCATTATCATCACTTAAATCACTTCAATTCAACGTATTTCAATTCATCTTTAATGTTTGAATCTCTTCGATGATGAATTATCTCTTGGGACTTAATCAGTTGTATGCAAATTTTTTGACGTTCAATGAAGCGGTCGAAATTATAGCGTATGTTTAAACTTTCAATTACTTTTGACGTATTGACTTGATTTTAACAATCGTGTATCTCATTTGCTATCTGGTCAATAAATGTGACGGATGTTCCATTCTTTTTCCCCCCTTGCTGTGTGCTCTGAATCAATAAACAATAAAGATAATTAATAGTTTTCATCATTCGGAAACCTGATGGGTATAGTTTTTTATTTTAAAATCTCAGATGAATTATGATAATTTTGGAAACGAGAGGTAATTAACAATTTCAGTGATTTAAACGCATAAAAACTGGCGTCGTGAGTTATCGATCCGTTTTAGGACGCGGCGACAAAGACGCTAGCGCTGGCATACGGATTCATGTAACTACGTCTTCAATAAGATACATTCACTGGATTGTGCTACCATCTATATCACATATTGCGAATTGTTAGTGCATCATATGAGGGATGAATTTAGCATCATGTAAGAAACTACACAACAAACCCAGGCATAAAATTTATGTTGAAATATCGTGCTACTCATTCAAAATTAATTGTAATGCTATAATTGAATCAAAATGATCCGATTTCAATATTTGTTGATTTCAGAGCTTCAATTAAAACTAGAAATATCACACTTTCAGGATAAATAACGTTTTCTTTTTTCAGTCTATAGTTCCATTGGAAATTATTTTGTATTTTTAAATAAGTTTAATATGGGAAATAATGAAGGAACGAGGATATCCACACCATCTAATAAAATCAGTCCAAGGCTTATATGAAAAAACTAAAGTTGTGATAAAAACTGATGGAAAAAGGTCAGAAGAAATTTTAATAAATCAAGGAGTTAGACAAGGGTGTAGTCTATCACTCACTCTTTTTAATATATATATATATATATATATATATATCGACGACATTATGAAACAATGGAAAATTATAATGGACAATGGCTTAGATTGAACAATAACTCAAGTATTAATAACTTACTTTTCGCCGATGAATTTGGTCTTACTACACCATTATGAAGATCTGTTACAATTGGCTGCTTACAAACTAAATGCAATATGTAGCGATTATAATTTTAAAATGTCAATAAGTAAAACAAAAGTAAGGCATTTTGTGGAAAAAATACTCTGCGTGGATAAATAGTAATTAGAGACGATATTATTGAACAAGTATCCCACTTTAAATATTTAGGATGTGACATCAGCTATGGGTATGATAAAGATATTGAACACAAAACACATCAGTTTCAAGCTATTTGTGGTACAATAAATAGAACATTGAATAATAAAGCCCATAAACAAACAAAATTAAAATTTTATAAAACAATGGCTGTCCCTGTCCTTTTGTATGGGAGTGAATCTTGGAATACCACTACCAAACAAGAAAGTAAAATCCAAGCAGCCGAGATGAAATTTTTAAGAAGAGTAAAAGGCTGAACTAGAATGGACCAGATAAGAAACGAGGATATCCGTGAAGAACTGCAGATCTACTCCATAAAAGAAAATATATTTAACAAGATACAGTGGAAAGAACATGTAGAAAGAATGGAAGAAAGAAGATTACCAAATAAAATCTTCCATTATTTTCCAAGAGGAAGAAGAGATGTCGGACGTCCTCGGAAGAGATGGTATTAGTGAAGACGGAACAGGCAACTCTTGCCTAAACCAGGAAGTGAAGAAGAAGAAGAAATAAGTTTAATTTAATTTAAAAAAGAGTCATAACAAAATAAACTGTTAATGAAATGTCATTAACGTGTGGATACAATTTCAAACGAATCTACACGAAGATAATCGAAGAGGCAATTTCAGTTGCTGGCTTTACGATCCCTAAGAAGGGCTTACAACAATTTCAGTTAAATGCGAAATATATTCGCATTAGTAAAACGATAAAGGAAGTGGCTATAGCTGTAAATGAATGTATATGAAATGTACGCTACCCAATGAAAACAAATTGCGATCATAATAAAAGGAATTCTATGGCAGGAGTGTACCGGTATCTATGAAATTTCCAATGGAGAACAAGCGACTACTTTGTCGTCATTTTAGCTAATTTGATAAATACACGTTTACGTTATCATATTGCGATCTTATATATATATATATATATATATATATATATATATATATTCACTCTTACATTCCTTGTATCACATAATATTTTGTACGCTTACTAATTTTATTTCGTTAGATGAGAAAATGGCCAAGTTAGTTTACAGTTTATTTGGACTATTTAACTCATGCCCCGGATGGGACTCAATGGCCAATCACGTTTCAATGATTTCTGTTTTACAACCAATCAGAGTCGTGTTTCACGAAATATTTATCAGTGTTATAATTACCATATTAAAGAAGGCTCCTCCTTTTTAATATTCTGAACAGATCTGACCATTATTTTGCAGTGACTGAGCCTGTGAGAAATACGGCTACCAGATTGTATATATAGTGCATGAATGTCAACACATGCCGCATGCGGGAGTTAATATAAAAACATTTGTAGCAATTGAATTGATTATACCACCAATAAAAAGAAACCACTGTTTGCACTTTCTTAACTATATTTTCTCCCAGGTAATAATCCAGAAAAATATTATTGTCATATTTACATCATACGACATCAAAAATGAATTAATATACAGTTTGATGTGTTTCATTTTTTCTTCACTAGAGAGCATTCTTACAATATTGCGTTCCTTTGTCAATAAATAGTATGATCTGGTTGCAGTGATGAACAAAAGAAGCAGATGAAGCGTACCTATCGCTTCTCATTTGTTTTCAAACATCGCCGTTTACATTAAATATATAAATATTTTAAAATAACTATAGTTAAATAATGATTCGTGAGTAAACAGCTTAATTTCATTCGTTAAATAGTCCTAACAAATGCCACTCTTGATTTCCAAATTCTCTAGATAAATTCACTCCTCACTTCGTGAGTCGTGAATTTATCGATAATTTGGATATCACTCGTGGCATTACTTATGATGGTATAGAACTGTTAGATTAGATTTGTTTATCCTGGTGGAGTTAAGGCCATGTGGCCTTCTCTTCCACTCACCAGCAAAAACATATATTACATCAGAATATAACAATCTCAACTAACTCGGTAATAGCGAAGGAATCCTAAGGGCCAATACGCATACTCTGAGTACACTGAGAAATTGGGGCTGGAAGTAAACAACAATAAAACCGAATGTTTTTTATCGCTATATCTACTTGTTTATTTATTTAGCCTGATAGAGTTAAGGCCATGTGACCTTCTCTTCCACTCACCAGGGTATTACTACTACTAATAAGTGGCAATGTTCTAGCATTGCCCAGTGTGCCACGCTTGTAACCAGTTGCGGCTACCTGATGGCCAATACCTTTGTGGTTATCAGTTTGGAGTTTAACCATTTAACCGTCTGTGTTAGCGGCGTTTTTGTGTCTAGCTTTGAGCCGATACAAATATGGTGAAGTGAGGTGTCATCTCACCAGAGCAGGGCATCGTAAACTGTGCGCACTGGACAAGCAGAGAGTCCGAAAGCCAGCCGCGCAGAATGAGCCACGCTACTCTGGCTGTTGTACAGCACTCACTTCATTAGTTGGTCTTTCAAGTGTCCGGGATGGGAAATATGTTTCGGTGGACAGCACGTTGTTGTAGCATAAGCCCTATATTGCGCACAATTGGATTTGGATGATTAGTTATTTTATGTAACATTGCTGCTACATTATTTTCAATTGATGTCGCAATATACGGCATCTGTGCTAGGTCGTGAAGCCTATCACCAGGGTCACACATAGGCATATATTATAAAATGGATATGATTAATGACAAATTAGGGAAAGTTTGAAGAAGCGGATGAATTCAAATACCTAGGAGCAATTACAAACAGAAATAAGGAGTACAAAGAAATTAAACAGAGGCTAAAATTCTGGAAATGCATCACAGGGACTTTTCTCTTCCCAAACATCTCTCAAAACAAATTAAACGGAAAATGTACAAAACTGTTATTCTCCCAATTATATTATATGGTTGCGAAACATGGACTTTTACATTAAGGGAGGAGACAATTTTATAAGTATTTGAATATAAAGATCTTTGGAAACATTTTTGGACCAAAGAGAGATGGACAGATATGCGAATGGAGAAAACTACCTAACAGTGAGCTGCATGATTTGGGAAATCGCTTGTAATGATAACAGTTACGTCTCGTAAACTGCGATGGGCAGGACATGTGTGTCACGAATTCATAATGAAAGACGGGTCTGCAAACTTCTTGTAGAATAAATAATAGTTTAAAAAAACTAAAACAACACGCTTTATTAGAAAACCGAACTAAAAAATGAAAAATAATTTTAATTTCCAACACGCTTGGGATAAAATTAAATTGGTCAACAGAAAATCGTCTCCAACACATCTAGAATAAAACTAAGAGTTATGTAAAAAAAAATACCATCAAACGCGTGGGGTGCTCTATATCAATTAATATATTTGATAATAAACAGATATTGGTATAAGTAAAGCCTCTGAGAAGAAAACGCAAAAACCATAAAAAGGACCCAACGCTTTTGATGGTAAAATTATTTTCTTAAATAGATAACTCTAGTTTTATTCTAGATGTGTTGAAGATTATGTTTTTGTAAACCACTTTAATTTTATGCCAAGCGTGTTGGAAATTAAAATTATTTTTCATTTTTTAGTTCGATTTTCTAATAAAGCATGTTGTTTTAGTTCTTTTAAAATATTATTTATTTTTTTATTTTTTAGTTTAATTGATTGTCATAAACAGGAATCCCATGAAAATTTAATTGCTTAATACTCTTCTAAAAAAACCCGTGACGGATTTGAACCAGCGACCTATGGATTACCGAAATTATATATCACTACAGTCCACTGCTCTACCAACTGAGCTCTTACAACGATTGACTACAAAGTCGACAAGTCCGCAACCTATTATACCGGTTTTTATTTATTTTTTATTTTCTGATGATTCTGGCCAGGATTTTAGAAAAAAAATGAAATTATTTTATTGTCATGGGTCCCTTACAAGTATACAAAGTTTCAAGTCGATCCAATGTATTTAAGTGGGTGGAAATCGTGTTCAAAGATTCCGTTACATAGATACAGGTTCGTTACATAGACAGATACAGGTCAAGCTAATATAAAGCGTGTAAAAACCTGAGGGGAAAGCGCCCAATAGGTAGGCCAAGAATGGGATGGCAGAATGACATTAGCAATGATTTAGGGGGTAATTATACAGGGGATGAATGGAAAATATTAGCTCAGGATAGGGATGTATGGAGAGCTTATGTCCGCGCGGCCATGGACCTAAGTTCGATAGAATCAGTTAGTTACAGACCCACATTAAGACACATTGTTACGGTGTTGCATTTTAAACGAAAGATGTAAAGTAAAGTGATCCCACAACAGGCCCGGAGGCCCTTGGGGTAGTAGGAGGTTAAGGCTCCCACTTTTTCTAGACAATCGGCACTTTATGTCAGCCGGGTTGTCAGCCCTGCGTGACGGCCGCCTTTACCCCCAGAACAAGCGACTGTACTCATTTCCGTTAGAGGCTGAGTCCACCCCAGGGCCATAGTGCCGCCAGAGGGTTTGGGTCAGTTTAAAAAATCCTGACCCCAACGGGACTTCAACCCTCGACCCTCCGGCTTGTAGCTCAGCGCCTTAACCACTACGCTACGGCGTGCCCCCTAAACGAAAGATGTCTCATATTATTATGATATTAAAGAAAAGCTGTTTCAATGATATACAAAACATAAAACAAGGGAATAAGAGAAGTTGTAATGCACGCAAAGAGGTCATCAAGTTTGCAATAACCGACATACAATCCCGATATGTACAGTAGACATCATGTAAATAAGGTAGAGTGTAGCTCTACATAATTTACGTCTTGTCAATTTAGTACAACGTCCGTACAAGTCACAGACGAGAACGTATCACCAATTAAACAATTACTTAACTCCCAAGAAAATACATTTGACACAAAGTTAGTCAAAATTAGGGCAGATGCTGAAATTAATGAGAAAATAAATAAGGATTGTGTTCCTTGTTTCTAGTTCTGAGGGACGCGGGTTCAAACCCGGCCGTGGTCGATGGATTCTTTCAGGATGGAAAAATTCCTCCGATCCCTGGTTCTTTCCCCGTTCCCTTCAATTAGTGTACTTGAGTAATTAAAGCAGTAGAAGAACTTAGGGCCTATGTATACTACTCCATGGCCCACCATGCCTATAACAGAATTATCTTTCTAGACATGTAATTCTGTTCCACCCTATGTGAGAGAGGGACAAACTATAACATCTTTCAAAAACAAACTGAAGAATTTTCTATTAATAATTAGCTGAAAGACCTCACTAATTGTAATATTTTACCAATTAATAATTTCATTTTCTTTTATTTAATAAAAACAGTAGTATTAGATTCAACACATATATAGATAATATATTATATATATTGTTCATCTTCATATATATATATTTATATGGTGTGTGTGGTGTGTCCACCGATGGTGGTCTTCGAGGTAAAACGTGCTGCCCTGTCACGCAGCGGACCCGGGTTCGATCCCGGTAGGGACAGTTTTTCTGGGTGAGGGTTTTTATCGGTGGTTTTCCTCACCTGTAAGACAATGTAAGGAAAACTATAAGCCCCAAACGGCCCCCGAAATCATATGGCCATCATCATCACCAGCATCATCCTTCACCCGTAAGGAAAGCAACGGGAAGCTACCACACCTACCAATTCCCTAGTAAAGCTGCATGAAAATGCTATAATTGCAGTCAAGGACCTGCCTTTCGGGCGCAGAATTACTATGGATGGATATATATTATATATTATATATATATATAAACGATTTTGTTTTAGAAATTTAATTGCACATTACATTTTATTACTTTCTTTGTAATTTTTTAATGTATTTTAGATAGAAGCTGTAAAATTGTTATGAACATTTTTTGGACCAAAGAGATATGAACAGACAGGCGAATGGAGTAAACTGCATAACAGTGCCTACATCATCTTTATAATAAGAACAGTTAAGTTTCCGAAGACTGCGGAGGCAGGCACATGCAGCACGAAATGGGTAATGAGAGATAGGCATGGCTTACGCTGCATAAAGCATAACATATACACACAAATTAATTTACACAGAATTGAATATCTCAAAAAAAATCTACAAAAAGTCCGCGGACAGCATATGTTTAATGTTTTTTCGGATAATTCACAATAGCCATTTTGTCGTTCATGATGCCATGATGATCGGGATAAGTAGATTCCCGGACAAGCGTGTATTGCAGATTGTGATGGGGCTTTTTCCAAAATGTTCAGAATTTTCCCAGGGAGGTTATAGGATATAAGAAAGTTTTAAAGCTCAAAACCTTTTCACCCTTAAAAAATCACCCTTTGTAGTGAAAAAGTAAAATAAAAGTGGTTTTTGTAAGCTTAAATGGCTTACGCTACCTAAATCCATAATACACCAATTTAATGTACACAGAATTGAATATCTCGAACAAACTCTACGAAAAATCCGCGACAGCGATATTATATGTTTATGGACTATTTAACTCATGCCCCAAATGGGAGTCAATGGCCAATCACGTTTCAATGATTTCGTTGTTACAACCAATCAGAGTCGGTCCTGTTTCACCAAATATTTATCAGTGTTATAATTACCATATTAAAAGAAAGCTCCTCCTTACAATATTGCGTTCCTTTGGCAATAAATAGTATGATCTGGTTGCAGTGATAAACAAAAAGAAGCAGTTAGAAGCGTACCTATCGTTTCTCATTTGTTTTCAAACATCGCCGTTTACATTAAATATATAAATATTTTAAAATAACTATAGTTAAATAATGATTCGTGAGTAAACAGCTTAATTTTATTCGTTAAATAGTCCTAACAAATGCCACTCTTGATTTCCCAAATTCTCTAGATAAATTCACTCCTCACTTCGTGAGTCGTGAATTTATCGATAATTTGGAAATCACTCGTGGCATTACTTATGATAACTCACAATAACCATTATGTCTTTCACTGATGCCAAGAAGATCGGGATAAGTAGATTCCCGGGCAAGCATGGCAGCGCACGGCGGGTATTCTTATATGGATAACTCAAAATAACGAGTTTTATTTTCAGCTCATTTATGCTAAGTAACCTGTGTTCTTCCAACACTGTTATTTACGCTTAACCCAAACTGAAGTACACACTCCAAGTATGCCAAAGGAAACATGGAGAGGAAAAATCTAGGCATAACTCTGAAGGACAGAATCTCGAATACAACACTTCAAGCGATATCCTCAACAACTGATCCCGCACAACAAGCCATCAGGAAAAAATGGAAGTGGTGAGGCCACGTCGCAAGAATACAGGACGACAGGTGGACAATAAAAACAACCATGTGGGACCCGTACTCAGGCAAGAGAAAGCGCGGAAGACCAAGACGACGATGGACTGACATCTTCAAAGAACGAGCAGGGGCGGCAATGGTCCATAGTCGCCAGATGCAGGAAAGCTGGAGAAATATGGAGAGACAAATGTTGTATTAACTAATCACAGAACAGACAGTGTATACAAACCAAGTTGCTACATCAAAGTCAACTTCTCACCACGGAGTAGCTCACCGGGTGACACTCTCAAATAGAGGCTTAACCCCTGTACAGGGAGGCCTTTCCCTAAAGGGACATATCAGGCTTTATTTATTTATTTATTTATTCAACCAAACGTAAAAAACATATAATTTAATTAGGCCTAGCAGTGCACGCCGGGTATTAGCTAGATAGTTATAAAATGGCGGCAAGTGCGTATTTATTGTTTTACATTGTTTCAAATAAAATTCAGTTCATTTAAGATGCAGTGATTTGTTTCGTATAATGTATATTTACACTACCTTTTGGATATTTGTTGTATATACATTGTATGTTTGTATACATAGAGGACAGTGGGTTTTACTCCCCACACGCGCTGTTTGTAATATGTAATATTACAGTACAGTTATTTCATTACAGTATAGTTATTTAGGTTGGCAACCCCGAATGTAAGAAGTTGAACTTTCAATCATGGTCGCCATTGCTGTAAGTACGACACACCGTACCATCGCGCAAAAAAATTATTATAGTATATTGCTATGCGAGGTTGGGAAGTGGATTTTACAGAACCGAGGAAAAATGTTTAAAAACCGAGCGATAGCGAGGTTTTTAATTTCCGAGATTCTGTAAAACACTTCACAAATGTGCGTTGTACATTATTTTTTGCGCGATGGCGTTTTCAAAATAATAAATAATAGTAAAATAAATAGCATCTTTTTTGGAAATATTTGCGTTCAATTATAAACAATTGACTAACCGTTAACATTGTGGGCAATGTTATATAGTTGAAACAACAGGAGGCCTTGAGAACAATTATTGATAACATGGCCGCAAGTACGTATTTATTGTTTTATATTGTTTCAAATAAAGTTTCAGTTCATTTTAAAATGCAGTGATTTGTTTCGTATAATGTAGGCCTATATTAACAGGGACCATTTGGATTATTTGTTGTATAGGCCTATGGTTAAGGCACTGCGCTTACAAGTCGGAAGGTCGAGGGTTCAAGTCCCCGGTGGGGTCAGGATTTTTAAACTGACCAAAACCTTCTGGCGGCACTATGGCCCTGGGGTCGACTCAGCCTCTAACGGAAATGAGTACCAGACGCTTGTTCTGGGGTAAAGGCGGCCGTCACGCAGGGCTGACATCAATTGCCGATTGTCTAGAAAAAGTGGGAGCCTTAACCTCCTACTACCCCGAGGGCCTCCCGAGGCCTGTTGTGGGATCACTTTACTTTACTTTAGGCCTATACAACTGTAATGTAGTACATATAGGGGGCAGTGGTTTTACTTCCCCGCACGTGGGTGTAAATGTAATTTAACAGTATATGTTATTTAGGTTGGTAACCCGAAATGTAGGGAAGTTGAACTTTCGATCATGGTCGCCATTGCTGTAAGTACGACAAACGCACTATCGCGCAAAAAATTTAATTTATTTGAGATGTCTTGACTTTCTCTGGAATAAATCTATTTAAATTTTTGGTTTCTTTGTTAATTGCAAAAAAAAAATGAAGCGAGACATTTTTAATGTCGGTTGTTACAGATGAAAAGAACGTTTGAAAAAGAAAAATGTCATTTTAAATTATTTATAATAAGCTTATTAATACGATGGGGCACAACGTGCGTGAATGGCGAAGAAATTAATTCTAGGTGTCACTTATTGCGTGTTTATTTTCCGTGGAACGCCTTTTGCAGTTTTGAAAAGAAAAGGGTGATTTATTGTGGAAATAACTAAACTTCACAAACTCTAGCTTCTCCACCACTAACCCAAAAATGGAACTTTATTTATTATTGAATGATAGCGGAGAGCTCTTCAGTGGAAGGCCATTACTATGAAAGATACATTTGATGAGGCACGGTGTCAATGCAAGACTGGTATATCAACCACTGTGATTGTTAGAACGAACAAGTAATAGATATATGCAGGGTCGACGAGATCAACTCGCAATCGCCTGATGTCTCAAAACCAACCGGCCGCACTGTCTTGTCACGTAGCGGGTCCGAGTTCGATCCTCAGTCGGGACAAGTTTCTTGGGTGAGTTTTTTTTTCTCACCTGCGAGTCAAATTTCTGGAAACTTTAAGACCCAAACGGTCCCCGAACACCACCTGGCTAGAATTACACTGGTCAACATAATTTTTGTCCCATGAGTACCAATGATTGTACCTTACTGCAGTTTTTTTTAACGGTTTTTCAAATACGACAATGCAGAATATGGACAGGATCACTGAACGAACTCATAAAAGACAAATCATAAACTTATAACTTAATGCTCTTTCGAGTGCCTCTTACCAATTTATTATTATTTATTAAATACTTATTCGGAATTTCTCCATCGCCCACAGTTTTTTTTTTGTTTAAATTTCAATTAATGGATTTAAATAATTATTTTCTGCTTAACATACCAGTTATATTATATGGATGCGAAACACGGACTCTTAGTTTAAGGGAGAAAAGGAGATTACAAGTATTTGAGAATAAAGTACTTAGGATAATTTTTGGACCAAAGAGAGATGAAGAGACAGGTGAATGGAGAAGATTACATAACAATGAACTACATGGTCTTTATAGGAAGCCAGATATAATAAGAACAGTTAAGTATCGTAGACTGCGATGGGCAGGACATGTTGCACGTATGGGGAATGAAAGACGTGGCATGGAAGCTTCTTGTAGGAAAGCCAGAGGGAAAACGCCCAGTTGGTAGACCAAGAATGAGGTGGGAGAATAACATTAACTATGATTTGAGGGAAGTAGATTATACAGGGAATGATTGGAAAGCATTAGCTCAGGATAGGGATGTATGGAGAGTTTATGTCCGCGCGGCCATGAACCCATGGGTTCGATAGTGCCAGTGAGTAAGTAAGTAAGTAAGTAAGTAAGTTAACAAACACTAAAGGGATTACGTCAAAACATACAGGAAAGCAAAATAAATAAAAAATAAACAAAATAAAAGAAGAAATCAAGGAAGTAGTGTGGGAGTGTTTTTCAAGTGCAAGATAAAAAAAATATCCAAATTTGCGGACCGATACTCCACGGTCAAGCTGTAACTGTTGCTACATCCCTAGACAATAACGATTTCAAGATATCTTCAGGTTGGCTGTACAGTTTAAAAGACGACACAATGTAGTGTGGAATGAAATTTGCGGGGAATCAAAGGATGTGGACAAAAGTATAGTTAGTGAGTGGAAAACAAAGTGGCAAACCTTAATTTCAGGATACGGGCCTAAGAGACGACTGTTTTTTTTTTTTTTTTTTTTTTTTTTTTTTTTTTTTTTTTTTTTTTTTTTGCGTTAGCCTTCGAAATCCCTCGTTACATACTATAGTTCACTTTTCAACGGGCAAGCTGAGCTACAAATAATCCAAGATAGGTAAAAAGACATCTGGGCCCTACGGTACTCTATAATGTAAGATTGTCTTCTTCTTCTTCTACTACAAGGTTTAGGTTATGCAACCTGTTCCGGCGAAGTTAAAAGTGGAGTCCATCTTCTACGTGGTCGGCCAACATCTCTTGTTCCTCTGGGATTATACAGGAAGGTTCTTTTTGGTATTCTTTCTTTGTTCATTCTCATTAAGTGTTCTGTCCATTTCTTTATTATTTTCGCTGATTTTATCTTCAATTTTATATATATTTAATTCTTCTCGTATAGTTTCATTCCTTATTCTATCCGCTCTTGTGCATCCTTTCACATTACGTAAAAAACAGCATTTCCGCAGCCTGTATCCTGCTTTTATCCCTTGATTCATTATCCAATTATCACTTCCATACAACAACAAAGGAACAGCCATTGTTTTATATAATTTACGTTTCGTATCTTTCCTTGTTTTCCGACCTAAGGTTCTTTTTATGGTTCCACAAATAGCCTGAAATTCATTTACTTTATTTTATATATCTTTATTTTCTCTATAGCTAAGTTATATGACATCCTAAATATTGGAATGTGATACTTGTTCTATTATTTGTGTATCCAGTACAATTTTTGATCTAATTCCATATTTACCCAATAAATGCCATTGCTTTTGACTATTTATTGATATTTTACAATTATATCTATTGGCTATTAATTTAAATGTATATGCTAACATTTGGAGCTCATTTTCAGATTCTGCTAAAAAGTACAACATCGTCAGCGAATAATAAAGTATTTATTTTATCTTTATTATCGATTAATATTCCTTCATTAGTTAAAACCTTCTTCCATTCCTTTAGGATATCGTCCATATAAATATTAAATAATATAGGTGAGAGTGAACACCCTTGTCGTACTCCTTGGTTTATTTGAAAAAAATGTCTTATTTTTTGTCAACTGAGGGTCAAAACAAATATTTGTATGTAAGATTGTTTTTTATAATACGGAATTTTGTCCAATGTGGAAAAAATTGGTCCCATGCGATTCCGCTTTGAACAAGCTTTACTGTATAATGTTTAGCCAATAAATAAATACAAAGATAGAGAGAAAGGGTATTGCAAAGAATCAAGATTTGGTCTGACGTAAGCACTCTGTACTTTTCCATAAAAATTCAATTTATCGACAGAGAAACTCATTAAAGGGGAGCTTTTAAAAATATAAGTACCGGTAAAACCATTTAAAGGACCATCTTCGATGGCAGACCCTGTACCTGCAGAAAATATCGATTAACATATACAACCCCCCATGAAACCCCCATATTCCAACTAAACTCGACCCCACACTTGCAACCCTTCGTGTTCCTCACCCCAATCCAGTAGGCTAACGGAATACGGATTCCCCGCATAACTTGGAACCCCTTTACTTCCCGGACGAACGGCCGCTACTGGTGGTCTCTCCACCCTAACCGTTACCAAGGCAACGGAGCCTGCCAGTGACCAATCGCATTCGAGAAAGCACTCCAGTCAGGGATCTCATCTTCTTTTGCAGTTGATTTCTTTTCTCCAGTCCTATTTGACCATACATATAAAAAATCTCTACGATACAAAACAAAATATCGTCATTCAATCAAAACACTAAAAATAACTTTCAATAACAGACCAGAGATATGTATTTCAATCTCATTCCTTAACAAGAATAAATAGAATTCATCTTCAAACACAGAACTACTAAAAAATCACAAAAATACCAATAATATCACTGGTCAACATGATTTTGTCTCATGAGTACCAAATAGTTGTACTTAATGCAGTTTTTTTATCGTGTTTAACAAATATGTATTCGGAATTTCTCCATCACCCACATGACATATATACGAAAACAAGTTAACTAAATTAGTATGGTTCAAATTCTTCCCTGTCGGGAGAGAGCGCCTAAATCTCTGTAAAGGGAAAACATAGGCTTACAATACAATACAATTAATAAAATCAAGTTTTGCCAAACATATACTCCAAACAGGTCATCGATTTGGAAAAAAAAAAAAAATCGATAAATCTATGTCAGTACTACACAAAGAGTATAATAACAACAGGATCAGCATCTTTGAAGACATTCCTGGAATCAGAAAGTTTTCTTGGGTTTTCCGCGTCTTGGATTCAAGCTCGGCCTCTGGCCACTGATTCCTGGAATCAGAAAGTTTTCTTGGGTTTTCCGCATCTTGGATTCAAGTTCGGCCTCTGGCCACTTATTCCTGGAATCAGAAAGTTTTCTTGGGTTTTCCGCGTCTTGGATTCAAGTTCGGCCTCTGGCCACTGATTCCTGGAATCAGAAAGTTTTCTTGGGGTTTCCGCGTCTTGGATTCAAGTTCGGCCTCTGGCCACTTATTCCTGGAATCAGAAAGTTTTCTTGGGTTTTCCGCGTCTTGGATTCAAGTTCGGCCTCTGGCCACTGATTCCTGGAATCAGAAAGTTTTCTTGGGGTTTCCGCGTCTTGGATTCAAGTTCGGCCTCTGGTCACTGATTCCAAGAAAGCTTTCCGATTCCAGGAATCAGTGGCCAGAGGCCGAACTTGAATCCAAGACGCGCAAAAACCCAAGAAAACTTTCTTATTCATACTTAGGCCCGTATATCCGCGAAAATATGCAATATAACATATATATATATATATGTTTGAATTGGAATACTTGGTAGCTCAGGTCGTTAGAGCGCTGAACGTACAGAGTTTAGAGAATCGGTTTCAAATTCCGACTCGAGCATTCATTTTTCTTTTCATCTCATATTTGCCTACTTTGCCAAATGTCAAAAATATAGTTGTAACATCTAAATATACAAGCGTTACTGATATAAAGTAAACATTTTCTCTTTTAAAAAAATGCGTAACTGTTATGTTAGTCACTAGATGTCAGTCGGAACGAATTTCCGCTATCTCTGTGTGTGAATTGAGAATACTACATATATAATAAAAATGTATGTTTGTGTAGGAATACTTGTGTAGCTCAGGTCGTTAGAGCGCTAAACGTACAGAGTTTAGAGACTCGGGTTCAAATCCCGACTCAAGCATTCATTTTTCTTTTCATATATAAGGGGTAGTGACGTGTGTATAACCTCTCCTACCCAATTCTCATCCTCACCTTCTCGTGGTACAACCTGTTTTCACAAACGAGGCTCTGAGGACCGAGTCACGGAGTATTAACCGTTCCATCAGGTACTGAGTAAATGCGGTATCCTAATGTCTGTCCAGAGACTAAAAGGTAGAGCAGCCTACCACTGGACTACTTAGCGTCGGGCCAGTAAACCTGTCCTAAGGAACTTCAAAACTACTTTCAAGTCTCAACACGAAAAGAAAATATGACGACCCACAGCAAAGAAATATGGTTAAAAGAAAACGGCACAATTGATATTGTAAGATATATATATATATATAATATATATATATAGTTATCTCCTCATTTATAATTATTATTCCTTCCTGCACCCCCTGTTTACGAAAAAAGGGGGTAAGTTCTAAGATAAACTGAAAATGATAACAAATCTATTCTCAGTTTTTGATCCATAAACAAGAGTTTATAGCCTTTCACTAAATTGAATTAGAACACTATTATATATATATATATATATATATATATATATATATATATATATATATATATATATATATATACAGGGCAAGTCAAAATGTTGTGCAGGTTTTCAGAAATTATTATGTGAAATGTAATGAACATATAATATCGTGAGACATATTGTATGAAAGGTAAACTCTCAAAGTTTAGTTGTCCACTTCTAAAGTTCCGCGTTCACCCGCAAGATGTCAACAGCAGAGCAGTAAAGGAAAATGGCGTTGACTGGGGATCAGAAGTCTTTCTGTGTGCTTGATTACCATGTAAACAACTCTGTGACTAGTGTTCAACGACATTTCCGTACCAGATACGATAAAGACCCGCCGGATGGGAGATCCATTCGTAAGTGGTACACACAATTTAGGGATTCAGGCTGTATCTGTAAACGAAAATCGACTGGCCGTCCGTCGACGAGTGAAGAGACAGTCGAACACGCGTTCGCACATGCTTCGTGCGGAGTCCACAGAAATCCACCTACCGGGGAGCGACAGAACTTCAACTACCACAAAAAACTGTATGGCGGATTCTCCGGAAACGTTTACAGATGAAACCCTACCACTTGCAACTGGTTCAAGCCTTAAAACCCGCCGATTATGCTTTGCGAGCGTCCTTCTGTGTTGATTTTCTCGCATTAATGGAAGAGAATGAGTTCCATGAGAGGGTAGTTTACAGTGATGAAGCGACTTTCCACCTTTCAGGAAAAGTGAATAGACACAATGTAAGGATTTGGGGAACTGGTAACCCCCATGCAACTCTGGAACATCAACGCGATTCTCCGAAAGTGAATGTCTTTTGTGCCATTTCCCATGCAAAGGTTTATGGGCCCTTTTTCTTTCATGAACGTACTGTGAACGGACATGTTTTCCTTGATATGCTACAACAATGGCTCCTTCCGCAGCTTGAAGCGGATAGTCCAGATTTCATTCTGCAGTTGGATGGTGCCCCTCCACATTACCATGGCAGTGTTCGAGACCATTTGAATACGGCTTTACCACAACGCTGGATAGGCCGTGCATCTCAGGGTGATCAACAACTCATTCATTGGCCACCTCGTTCACCAGATCTAACCCCGTGTGATTTCTTCATGTGGGGTCTTGTAAAGGATCATGTTTACGTACCACCACTTCCAACAACACTGCATGAACTGCGTGCCCGCATCAGAGCAGCCATTGCTGATATCGACCGCGGACTGCTACAGAAAGTTTGGCAGGAGATTGAACATCGGCTTGACATCTGTCGTGTAACAAAAGGCGCTCACATAGAACATCTGTGAATATTTAAAAAAAAACTTTGAGAGTTTACCTTTCATACAATATGTCTCACAATATTATATGTTCATTACATTTCACATAATAAATTTCTGAAAACCTGCACAACATTTTGACTTGCCCTGTATATATATATATATACACACAAGCGTTACTGCTATATGTTTACTTGTTAAAGTGGCCTCTAGATGGAAGTTGGAACGATAACCCGTTACCTCGCATGTAAATTAAGAATGCTATATATATATATATATATATATATGGTATGATAAGAAAAATAAATGCCTGGACGGGATTCGAACCCGGATCTCTGAGTCTGTACCTCAGTGTGATATCCATTACACTACCAGGCGAATCCAATTCTAACATTTATTTTTCTTATATATGTATTATATTCTCCATTATTACTAGATGTCGAGAGAACTCGGTCTTCACTGCCATCTAGTAGCTGACTATAACAAGTAAGCAAAATTAAAGATACTATTTTTACCTTATAGGCAGTGACGCTTTATCGATGTTATAATTAAATGTTTAACATTGAGCAATGCAAGCTTAATATGGTATGATAAGAAAAATAAATTCTCTTTAATTTGCTTACTTGATATAGTCAGCTACTAGATGGCAGTGAAGACTGAGTTCTCACGACATCTAGTAATAATGGAGAATATAATACATATATAAGAAAAATAAGTGTTTGAATTGGATTCACCTGGTAGTGTAATGGATATCACGCTGAGGTACAGACTCAGAGATCCGGGTTCGAATCCCGTCCAGGCATTTATTTTTCTTATCATACCATATTAAGCTTGCATTGCTCAATGTTAAACATTTAATTATAACATATATATATATATATATTATATATATATATATATATATATATAGAAAAATAAATGTTTGTATTATGATTTGTATAATTTAAGAATCTGCAGAGTCTAGTCTTATTCCTAACTTCTATTAAAAACACTATCTAGTTTTATCTTCTAAAGACTTTTGACATTCGGAACATCTTTGTTCCGCGAGAAACTACTGAGACCCTCACAAAATATCACGTAATTTTTAATCACCAGCCTACTGATAGCCTGAACTATTGTATTTCGATTTCAAATTTTCTAAGAAGTTGCCACTTTCTGAAAATGACCTCGAGCACAGGGTGAAGCCAGCGGGGTTGTCTTTATCCACTCACTAGTAACTGCAATACTTTTCCTGTTTTTAGGTATTTTTAAAGGTCTTTTATAGGCATTTTATAGGTCCTCAACTTCCGAGCCTTAGTTATGAATAATATTCTACAAATATTGTGAAGAAATAATTAATAAAGATGAATAACTCACCTATGATTATGGTCCACTTGATGTGATGCCAGTTCCTGTTTGGGGCCCGGCGTTACGATTGCGGGGTGCGACGCTAGCGAGTGAGGATGCGAGTGGGGGTGGGAATGGGGGCTCAGTCCAGGATGCGGACGGAATTAGCCCTGTCGGTGAAAACCTGTAAAAATCGCTTCAAAAAATGAAAGGAGAGAAAAAAAAAAGAAGAAAAATACATGTTAAAATATTAATCAGAGAAAGTTTTACAACAAAATGTTACATACATCAAACATTGACACACAAAAAATAGTCAATTGCAGAAACAAATTATAAGTCTATACCACAGTTTTATTATCTATCTATCTATCTATATCTTCTTCTTTCTTTCCAGGATTAGCCCAATGCGACCTGTTCCTGTCTCAAGTCCATCGTTTCCTTGGCCGTCCCAAAGATCTTTTCCCATGTGGTTCTATATATATATATATATATATATATATATATATGTCGGCCGCGGTGGACTAGTGGTTATGCTCCTTGCCTCTGGTCCCGAGAATGCGCGGGTTCAAACCGGCCAGGGTAGATGGATTTTTAGGACGGAAAAATCCAAGGAGCAAGTCCTCCGGGAGGGACTTTAAGCCGTGGGTTCCGAGTCTGAAGATTTTCAGGCTCGTAAAAAATCCTTAAGCTGAATAAAAAGGTCTCTAAGCAAAATTTACCTAATTTTCCCGTCCTAGTACTACCTTGGTTTCCTAGATGACAGTATGAGTCGGAACGCTGACCCGGACCACTCAAAATGGCATCTATACGAAAACAAGTGTAACTAAATTAGATGGTTCAAATTCTTCCCTGTAGGGGGAAAGCGCCTAAATCTCTGTAAAGGGAAAACATTAGGCTTACAATACAATAGGCCTATATATATATGGTATGATAAGAAAAATAAATGCCTGGACGGGATTCGAACCCGAAACTCAGAGATCCGGGTTCGAATCCAGTCCAGGCATTTATTTTTCTTATCATACCATATTAAGCTTGCATTGGTCAATGTTAAACATTTAATTATAATATATATATGTATATATAAACACAGATATATAGGCCTACATAGCCTAATATCGGCGTGCGCCTATATAATATTAGTTTCAGATGAACTCCTACACCTACTAGGCGTGTAAATGAACTCTGAGATTAATAAATTATAGGGTAGGCCTATACACTGCGACGAATAAAAAATGGCAGTTCCGAGTCAAATTTTAATTTCGAATTTTAGATAAACTCATATTTTTAACGGCCGGATTTAGCTGATTTTTTTGGAAAATACATACTTCGTATTATTTCAATGGGATGTACTGAGTTTCGATGTGAAACATCTAAAATTTCCACCGCTGCAGCTATTTTTAAATGTTCGTTTCAGATGAAATCCTACACCTAATGGTTTATAACATAATAGATAGCGTGTACAATTTTCATGAAGATCGGTTTAGTGGTTTTAGAAGTTCATAAAACACAAACATACGCAGATTGTGTATATATTATATATATTATAATAATATATATATATTATATATATATATATATATATAAATGTCCCGTATGCATTCTCTATACTATTCATCCAATTACGAAGAAATATTATATTACTCCACCAAGTTAAATATGCACGAGTAGAGGGTAAATTTGTTAGCGCTAGTGTCGCCATATTATTTTTCTATGGAAGCAAGATTCCCTAAACACATGTGAAATATCATTACATTGTTGTCAAACTAGTCGTTTAGTAGACGACCGCTGAAGGTGTCGGACCATTTAAAACCACAATTTATCTCATCTCTCTACTGGTCTACCAGCCTCAATACAATACAGGGGACGGGAATTGGCAACATGTAATCATGAAGGCAAGGAAAGGACAGCTCATTTACCTTTAGTAGCATGGATGTAAGATTATTCACTTGGTCAACAATTCTTGCAGATGGTGGGTTATTTAAAAAGCACAGAATTTGCCAGCTCTCCCCTCCCAGCCAAATAACCCAACACAAGAGACAGGAACTGGTAACACAGTAAGAAAAAAAAGAGAATCGACAGAACTTTCCCAGCACATTTCCGCGTGTAGATATAACTTGGGCGAGCAATACAAAGATTTTCAGGTATGATGAGTATTTAGCCGCTATCTAGGTCTACTATGCATTAGATCAATTAGGCGTAGGAGATTACTTCAAACGAAAATTAAAAAATCGCTCTAGCGATCGCAATTTTGGATGTTTCTGAACGAAACTTTGTATATGCTATTAAAATAAACAGAGGTGGGTATTATGTAAAAAATCAGCAAAATGTGGCCATTATAAGTGGGGGTTTATTTGAAATTTGTAATTAAAAATTTACTCTTAGCATCCGCCATAATTGGTTCGTCGCAATGTATACCATACATTTAAGCGCAGCTGCGCACGCCGGGTATTAGCTACAACTAATTATAAAACCGTAATCATGGTTTAGGCTTTGTTTCCTCAATTGACTGAAATAATTTCAAACATAATTATTAACACTCACATAAAAATATGTTCAGCTGAAACATCTGAAATGAGAACTTCAGTAAAATAAACATATAACTAATATTTTTTATTTTATTTTATTATTTTTTTTTCAAATGCCCCAGGTTGTCTTTCGACATTCCTGGTTTCTCTCCTGGCATGGCGTACTTGTAACCCACTTCTGAGGTTGGGGCGCCTGGAAGGCGAGGTTACGTTGCCCCGATGATATGATGGGTGATGATGATGATAGTGGTGCGCCAGGAGAGTCCCTAATCCTAAGCTTAACCTTAGATGAATATGAATGATGATGATTGCGATGGCCATATGATGTTCGGGGACCGTTTGGGCCTTAAAGTTTTCCTGACCTTTGTCTTACAGGCGAGGAAAAACCCCGATATAAAAACCTCACCCAGAAAAACTCTCCCGACCGGGAATCGAACCCGGGCCCGCAGCGTGACAAGGCAGCACGCTACCCCAAGACCACAACGGTGGCATAATTTAATCTTTAGGGAGAAAATCCTAATATCTGTTATGTACATTTTTTAAAAAAATTATTAACTAATACAATTTTAAAAAAATCGCAAATAATAAGTAAAGGCTTCAACTAATCCATTGGCACTATCGAACCAATAGGCTCATGGCCGCGCAGACATAAGCTTTTCATACATCCCTATTCTGAAAGAATGTTTTCTAGTTATCCCGTATATAATCTGGGGCACGCCGTAGCGTAGTGGTTAAGGCACTTCGCTACAAGCCGGAAGGTCGAGAGTTCGAGTCCCGGTGGGGGTCAGGATTTTTAAACTGGCCCAAACATTCTGGCGGCCCCTGGGATCGATTCAGCCTCTAACGGAAATGAGTACCAGACACTTGTTCTGGGGGTAAAGACGGCCGTCACGCAGGACTGACATCAAGGGCCGATTGTCCAGAAAAGTGGGAGCCCTAACCTCCTACTACCCCAAGGGCCTCCCGAGGCCAGTAGTGGGATATCTTTACCTGTATGATCTATTTCCCTCAAATGATGGTTCCCACCTCTTTCTTGGTCTACCAGCTGGCGTTTTCCCTCTGGTTTCCTACAAGAAGCTTCCAAGTCCCTCTTTTATTCTCCAACCATAACACATGTTTAGTCCATCGCAGTCTCCGAGAACTAACTTTTCTTATTAGATCTGGTTTCCTATTCAAATATTTTTCCGTGTATTACGATTTCAGTTTCTAGGATGTAGTCCTAGGAATTGCAGTTGAACTAGGCCTATATACAAATTCCGACCTAAGTTCCAGTTGTACTGTAAACAACCTTGCATAAGGTATTACTCCGCTGACACAATCTCTTGGTGGAACCGTGGTGCTACTTTTAACCGCCATATGACTGAATTGTGTACGGAACTGTGATCGATAGATACATTGTTCTTACGTAACATCGTATTTTACGGGAAATAAAACTGAATACAAGATGGTACCAATAATTAAAAATTTCCTCAATTTCTTATTTATGATATATCCATCCATAGTAATTCTGCCCGAAGGAAGATCCTTCACTGCAAACGTCGCATTTTCATGCTATGCTTGCAGCTTTTCTAGGGAATTGTAGGTGTGGTAGCTTCCCGTTGCTTTCCACACCGTGAAGGATGATGATGATAATGGCCATATGAGTTCGGGGACCGCTTGGGCCTTAAAGTTTTCCTGACATTTGTCTTACAGGTGAAAAAACCCTGATAAAAACCTCACCCAGAAAACTGCCCCGACCGGGGATCGAACCCGGGCCCGCTGCGTGACAAGGCAGCACGCTACCTCGAGATCACAGCGGTGGACTATGATATATATATGAGCCTACTTTATCAGATGTTTACGCTTTTTTTCCACGATGTATACATAGACATCCTTTATTTGCAATTTCAATTACGAACAGAATATAGGCCCACCCTCTATGTTGACTCATCTGTAAATTCTTCTGTTACTTTCACCACATCCTCAATGCCTAATGTAGGATATTTTTCACTGAACTGTTTGAAAACATTCAAAATAATTTAGTTTCTCTCCGCTTTAATTCTTCTTTCTCCAATGTCTTATAATTCTACAGAACCGGCCATTTTAACAACTTAAATTCCAACGAATGCTGCATTGCAGCTTGTGTAGGAATATAACAATTTTTTTTTAGATTAGATAGATAGATCATCGGTTGACGTCTTTGACATTGTCCGATTCCTAATAGCCAATTTTGTCGGTTCGCCCAGTTTCCTGGTTGTAGATGTTTCTCCTTCATGTATAAATAAATTCCCTGACTCCAGGAGGTCTTCCTCTATCTCGTCTTCCCTCAGGTTTCCATTCCAAAACACATTCTGGTAGCCAATCCTCTTCCATTCGCTGGACATGTCCGTACCATCTTAATTGCTAAGTTTAAATATAATCTAAAAATAGTGTCTTCAATCTTAATTTTCTCCCTTATAATGGAGTTTCTAATTCTTTTTCTCTTCTCGAAATTCTTTCTGCACTTCATATAAAATCCATTTCCGTTGCCAAAATATATTTGTTTTTTTATGCTTATTCAATGTATTAAAATTGTAGTTATATATTTTAAGATTCTCCCATATAACTTATATAGACATTTGCTAGATAATATATATTTTTATTATTTTATTTTCTCTATATCGAGTGTTAGACAGGGAACTACATTTTCTTACACGCTTAACCCATTCGCCTCGGAAGACGAGGTACACTCGCTTAACTTCGCCTGATATATCTTGCAATATTTTGCACATCCCTTAGCAGAGTAAACTTTAGTTAGCATTTATGAATAGTAGACGATTTTTTTTTTGCCTTCACCCTTGTTGTGATATGAAGTACCGTTATCTTTTGTTTGTTTTGAATGTCCGAAATTAGACAATATCATTTATGGTGACTTAAACTCGGTTCCTGGGGAAATGCATTGAATATTTGAACCTGAAGCGAATGGGTTAAAGGTAAAACGATATTCGATCAATGAAAATTCAGTCATACATCTGGTTTGTTTACATTAAACTGGAACTTACTTACTCACTGGCACTATCGAAACCCGTAGGTTTATGGCCGCGCGGATATAAGCTCTCCATACATTCCTATCCTGAGCGAATGCTTTACAATCACTCCCTGTATAATCTACTTCCCTCAAATCATAGTTAATGTTATTCTCCCACCTCATTCTTGGTCTACCAACTGCGCGTTTTCCCTCTGGCTTTCCCACAAGAAGCTTCCATGCACGTCTTTCATTCCCGTCCTGCCCATCGCAGTCTACGAGACTTAACTGTTCTCATTATATCTGGCTTCCTATAAAGACCATGTAGTTCATTGTTATGTAGTCTTCTCCATTCACCTGTCTGTTCATCTCTCTTTGGTCCAAAAATTTTCCTAAAAACTTTATTCTCAAATACTAGTAAATCTCCTTTCTTCCCTTAAAGTAAGACTCCATGTTTCGCACCCATATAATATAACTGGTAGAATAATAGTTTTATATATTTTCAGTTTAATGTTTTCTGAAAGGAGTTGGGACATCAAGAGTCTCTGTAATACATAATAGCACGCATTTCCAGAATTGAGCCTATGTTTAATTTCTTTGTGCATCTCATTCCTACTTACCGAAGAGGTTATTGCAAAAAGTTGATTTGTGTAGAAATGAAGCTTGGATAGTCTCAATTCATAATTCCATATGCATTAGCCATGATATGAAATATATAAACTACACAATTTATTTTAAGAAGCCATACTATATATGTACGATGAATACACACGAATGTAAGGATGCAGGATGAGGGTGCTATTTCTAACAGCTACAAACAATCATACACTACACTTCTGAAACCATTTTCGAATCAAAGGAGTTAATTTCTCGTAAAAAAATGCAACCCGCATCTCTTCATTTTTACACTAGATACTGCCTCGTTATTTTCAAAACAAAAGACTTAAGAGAAGATAATCAACTCTTGCGAATGTAATACAATTTCCTTAGGCTTCCACAAGTGGAAAATGCTAAGTTCACGCTTCTCCCCCCCCCTGTATTTATCCTCCTCTTATTGCTCACATATATCCAGAAAACTCCCTAAATAGTCTTACACCTGACTATAAAAACTGTTTAGTTCTAAATAAATGCGACTGAATTTAAATTTTATTTTCATTCCTGTCCCGAGGGTCGCGGGTTCAAAACCGGCCGTGGTCGATGGATTTTTTAGCACGGAAAAATCCAAGGAGCAAGTCCTCCGGGGTCCCGCGCCTTACCGGAGTGGTTAAGGCAGGAAGCCTTGGCGCAGAGCTACGGGACTTGCGCTGGTTCGAGTCTCCATGGAGGAAGAAATTTTCTCATGGTATTTCGGCCAGTATGGGACCGGTGCCCACCCAGCATCGTGAGGCATTTTGGGTAGCTCAATAAGTAGCGGCTACAGGTTGAGGAAAACTAGCGATTAACGGCTGGGCGACTCGACATGCTGACTACATGTCACCCTACACTGGCTGATTATCATCTACTCTGTGATTGACACTGTGGATGTGAGGCCAGCAGCGGCTGGTAGGCTAAGGGCCTTGTAGGCCTGTCGCGCCAGGAGTTTTTTTAAGTCCTCCGGGAGGGGACTTTAAGCCGTGGGTCCCGAGTCTGAAGATTTTCAGGCTCGTAAAAGATCCTTAAGCCTGAATGAAAAGACCTCTAAGCAAAGTTTACCGAATTTTCCCGTCCTAGTACTAACCTTGGTTTCCTAGATGTCAGTATGAGGCGAACGCTGACCATGGACCACTCAAAAATGACATCTATAACGAAAACAAGTGTAACTAATTAGTATGGTTCAAATCTTCCCTATGGGGGAAGAGCGCCTAAATCTCTGTAAAGGGAAAACATAGGCTTACAATACAAAATACAATTCCAGCATTTGCTTATTAATCCCCCGCCGTAACTAAGTTGTGGGTGAAATTTCTACTTTATTACATTTTTTGAACTAGAGACTTGCTTTTTTGTATACATAATGATTGTGTTTAAGTTTCAATATTGTAAGACATTTATTTTATGAGTATTAACTATATTTTTAAAGTCTACCGCTGTGGTCTCGAAGTAGCGTTCTGCCTTGTCACAACGCAGCGGGCCCGGGTTCGATCTCCGGTCGGGCAGTTTTTCTGAGTGAGACTTTTTATCGGCGTTTTTCCTCGCCTGTAAGACAAATGTCAGGAAAAACTTTAAGGCCCAAACGGCCCCGAAATCATATGGCCCATCATCATCAACATTATCATATCGTCTTTCACCGTGCGTGAGAAGCAACGGGAAGCTACCTACAATTCCTAGTAGAGCTGCAAGCATAGCATGAAAATGCTATGATGCAGTGAAGGACCTACCCTCGGGCCAGAATTACTGTGGATGGATGGATATTTAAAAAATAGCATATATTATAATTAAATGGGTTCCACAATTTTTTAGTAAAATGTCCGATTTTTTTACAAAACCCCTAAAATATTTAAAAATATCATGCATTGAGAATTCTTATAAGTGAATACAAAGGGAAAAAAATAATGTTGTACCTCATGCGGGGATTATAAAAAAAATAATAATTGCATACATTTTATTTTGTATTTCTTAAAATACTACTTCAATCATGAAACCCATGCACTACATTCTTACCCATTGTTTTTAGGACATGCAGTAAAAATTCGAACCTTCTAGGACAAAATTTGTGAATTCCATTTAATTTTGAATGTACAAAAATGCAGTGGAAATAAAAGTGTGGAAAAACAAGTAGACCACTGCGCCCGGCAATGGTAAAGTGCTCCCATACTGACCTTAGGAGCCCTTGGGGTAGTAAAAAGTCAAGGCTCCTACTTTTCTAGACAATCAGCACTTGATACCAGCTAGGTTTAGAGCAGAGTGACGGGCGCCTTTTACCATCAGAACGATATCTAAAGATCATCCGTGGAATGTGTAGAGAAATTCTTGCAGATTAAGAGCAATTTAGTAATGTCACGTGATCTGTTCTCCCTCCTGCACTTCATTCCGCGGCCTCATTCGTCGTGCGTATTTGCCCGCCTCCTACGTACACGATTTATTTCGAACAGCTTCTCTACAGATTTCACGGACAGACTTTAGTACTGATATCTGTTGAGGGTGAGCCGACTCCTGAGTCACGATGCCGCCAGAAGGTTTGGGTCAGCTAATTTTTAAATTACGAACAATCTTTTGATTGCTACATAATCAATTTATACGATATTCTATATTAGGGGTTATAATATACTACAATACGATATTACTTCAAAATAAAAATTTATTTAAGTGTCCAAAAAATGAAATAAAATTTTCTTCAAGTGTCGAAAAAATGAAATAAAATTTTATTCAAGTGTTCAAAAAATGTGAAACAAAATTGTATTCAAGTGTCCACAAAATGAAATAAAAATTTTATTCAAGTGACCAAAAATGAAATAAAATTTTATTCTTAGTGTCGAAAAATGAAATAAAATTTTATTAACGTGTCCAAAAAATGAAATGAAATTTTATTCAAGTGTCGAAAAAATGAAACAAAATTTTATTAAAGTGTCCAAAAAATGAAATGAAATTTTATTCAAGTGTCGAAAAAATTAAATAAAATTTTATTGACGTGTCCTAAAAATGAAATAAAATTTTATTCAAGTGTCCAAAAAAATGAAATAAAATTTTATTCAAGTGTCCAAAAAATGAAATATAAATTTTATTCTAGTGTCGAAAAAAATTAAATAAAATTTTATTAAAGTGTCCAAAAAATGAAATGAAATTTATTCAAGTGTCCAAAAAATGAAAAAAAATTTTATTGACGTGTCCAAAAAATGAAATAAAATTTTATTCAAGTGTCCAAAAAATGAAATAAAATTTTATTCAAGTGTCCAAAAAATGAAATAAAATTTTATTCAAGTCTCCAAAAAATGGAATAAAATTTTATTCAAGTGTCCAAAAAATGAAATAAAATTTATTCAAGTATCCAAAAAAATTAAATAAAATTTTATTCAAGTGTCCAAAAAAATGAAATAAAATTTTATTCAAGTGTCCAGAAAATGAAATAAATTTATTTTCAAGTGTCCAAAAAATGAAATAAATTGTATTCAAGTGTCCAAAAAATGAAATAATTTTTCTTCAAGCGTCGAAAAAATGAAATAAAATTTTATTCAAGTGTCGAAAAAATGAAAAAAAAAATTATTCAAGTGTCGAAAAAATGAAATAAGATTTTATTCAAGTGTCCAAAAAATGAAATAAAATTTTATTCAAGTGTCCAAAAAATGAAATAAATTTTTATTCAAGTGTAATGTATAAAAAAGCTCAGATTTAAAACTTACCTCGATAAGCTTGTACTTGTAATGGTAAAGACGATGGGTAGCGGACTGTCGAGAAACCGCCTCCCGCCGTTGAGATCGGATACATACTAGGAGTGTGCCTGGAAAAAAAAAGAGAAAAAAAACACATTACAAACTTCTAAAATTCAGACTTCTTAAATTCTTGTGATGCATTTTTGGGCTAGCTTCCGAAATTCGCGGTCGGCGTCGAGGGTCGAGTCTCGCCTTGTATGGTCGGAGGTGTTCCGTCAGCGGACGGCTCAAGAATCGGTAAGCGCGCGGACAAATTTTCACATTCATCTATATCTCCATTCTGGAAAATTCGGTTCTCGAGTCTTCTAATCGATAAGTGTCTCTCGCATATATAATAGGGTGCGAGGATCGGGCGAGTTGAGTCGTGTTCAAAGTGTGGAGCCAAGTAGATGTGTTAACTTAAGCCGTCAGCGAGTGTAAAGAACTGAGTCCTAAAATAAATTGTGAAGGAAGAAACATTATTATTTGTGTGAGAACTTTTGAACATTGTGAAATAAAGTGAATTTGAAGTTAAATTAAAGATATTCCATCTGAATCCTTACGTGACCTCCATTAGTAGCATTAATTATTTTTACTAATTATTTTAAAGAACATTAACATAATTACAGGAAATAACTTTTATGCTAAAAGTAATTCATTAAAGACCCAATTGTTAGTTTCTTTAAAGGGCGTTGCAAGTAGTAAGTCATCCAGGTCACCTCAGAGTCCCAAGGGGACTTTCAAAACTCCACGAACTACCCATGAGAACCACAAAGATTGATGCCAGCTAAGATAAACCTAGAAATTTTATTAAAAGACTTTATACTCTGTTCAGTTGTACGTATATATATAAGAAAATTGTTCAGTTCCTTTGCTTTTAAAATACACAATAGTAAAGAAGAATATATACCAGAAAAGACAACAGTATTAGTGTTCTAGAACATACCTACTTTCCTATATATAATTTTATTTCATTTCTACCGAATTCCGAAGGACTGAAACTATCCAGGTTCTCTTCAAAATAAGTCCCGCTCTGTTGCCGAGATGGTTAAGGCAAGGTGCCTTGGCGCAGAGCTATGGGACTTGCTTTTTTTTTGTTCTTCTACAAGGGTATTATACACATTAAATTTTGTAAAATAACAAAACAAGAAGACAGGCTAGACTGATTGTTTTATTAAACATTGGCAGTTCTTTGGCAGTTCTTTCATTACTTTATGGGAGTGAAAATTGGGTAATGACCAAAAATTACAAAGTAGAATACAAAGCATAGAAATGAACTTCCTTAGAACAACAAAATACTGCACAAGATTGGATCGGATAAAAGAATGAAGAGTTAAAATTATACCCACTGAATGATAAAATCAAATAATATAGAGAAAAATGGTTTAGACATGTAGAAAGAATGAACGTAACAAGATTACCACAAAAGCAGCATTTAACTACAAGCCAAGAGGTTCAAGGTTTGTAGGAAGGCCAGTGAAAAGATGGATAGAACAACTGTGAGGCGGAACAGTCAATTTGCCTAGCCCGTGGAGTGAAGAAGAAGGAGACATTTTGTTTCTCTCGTAAGAAGCCTTGCCTTTAAGTGTCTCAATAATCCATTGTATGCTTGGGATTGTCATTTTGAATTCCCTTCCAATTTCATCACTGATGTTGTTAGAATCATTAATTAAGGAGCCAAGATATACAAAATTAGACAACCCTCTGAAATTTATATTGACCATTTAACTCATGCCTCAAATGCTAGTCAATGACCAACCGCGTTTCAATTAATTTTATTTTACAACCAACGACAGTCGATCGAGTTTCACCTCGCTCTTTATCGAATTCTCTTTATCAGCTCCTGCTTTTGTGATAAAGAAACCTCCTCCTTTTTAACATTCTGAACAGCTCAGAACATTATTTTTCGCCAACAAACACACTGATTATAGCAAATAATGAACAGATTCCTTGATTTTACTGAGTTGTTTAATAAAAAATGAATTAATATCCTATAATGATTATAATACACAGTTTGATATGTTTCATTATTTCTCCACTAGGGTGCATTCTTACAATATTGCGATCCTATTTGGAAATAAATAATACGATCAAGTTGCAGTGAATATACATAACTTCACATTTCTGATTTGTATTCAAACATCGCCGTTAGATTAAATAAATAAATATTTTAAAATACCGGTAACTTTATTTAAATAATAACTTTTGAGTATCGGCCGCGGTGGACTAGTGGTTATGCTCCTTGCGTCTGGTTCCGAGGATCGAGGGTTCAAACCCGGCCGGGGTCGATGGATTTTTTAGGATGGAAAAATTCAAGTAGCAAGTCCTCCGGGAGGGACTTTAAACCGTGGGTCCCGAGTCTGAAGATTTTCAGGCTCGTAAAAGATCCTTAAGTCTGAATGAAAAGGCCTCTAAGCAAAATTTACCGAATTTTCCCGTCCTAGTACTACCTTGGTTTCCTAGATGTCACTATGAGGCGGAACGCTGACCACGTACCACTCAAGTGACATCTATACGAAAACATGAGTAACTAAATTAGTATGGTTTAAATTCTTCCCTGTAGGGGGAGAGCGCCTAAATCTCTGTTAACGGAAACATGGGCTTACAATATACAAGAAGACTTTTGAGTAAACAGCTTAATTTTATTTGTTAAATAGTCCTAACAAATGCCATTCTTGATTTTCAAATTCTCTAGATAAATTGGGAATCACTTGTGGCATTAATTACGATTAATTTCATATTTATACAAAAAGAGAAAAAAAAGTATTTCATGCAGTAGGAAATCAAACCCGGAATTCCTGGAATGTCAGTTAAACTTGCTAACCATTACACAATGATAGAGACAGGACCAGTTTTTATGTATGTTTAAACAAATTACAGAAGCTTCGATATTTAAAATAAAGAACGTTTATCTGGTGACAAATGCCAATTGGTATTTAATCTTATTTCACTGATTCCCTCGATTTTATACCATTTTATGCAAATACCTAACAAAAGACTGGCATGCACTTCCGCTCCATAAACTTTAAGCTAACTAAAAAAATACTTGAGTCATAAATTAAACCACTTCTTGGCATGTTTTTGAAATTCAACTTCAACGAATAAAAAATCCAGGTCCAGAAACCATTCAACTCCTTTTAAATATCTTGGGACAGCTTATTCAAAGAATTTTCTTTTACAGATACAGAAAATCGCTGCCCTGTACCAATAAATACTCGCTGAATTGCAAACCTCCACCTCTTCAGGAACGACTGATTTCATCCCCCCTCCCCCACCATTCCAATCTACGCCTCAATCATCGCCCTTTTCAATTCTATTTCTTTCTCCACCCACACTACTGAGGGAACCAAAGGCAGAAAGAATTGGAAAAACTAGATGGGGAGGATGAGGTGATCCCAATAAACCGATTTGGTTCGCAATAGGCAGGCTTTAAAAAAGCTGTAAGGAGGAAAGAAAAAAAAATATATAAAAAACGAGATGAAGGGAAAAGACATCCAAGGCTGATAGACCCACAACACATGAAATGGGTTGGAATGAAGCTTTTCTCTAGATGTCAGACCTAAAAACATGCTGTCGAAATACAGAATTTATCCCTTCATTTACACAATTTGTCCCTGCATCATAAATGGCATTATTAAAACGACGAATACTACCTCATTAGCTATAAAAGATAATAATCTATATGATACGCACCTTTAGGAATCCGTTTTTTTTTTTTTAGATTGATGGATGTGTAGGAAGTTAATATTCATATTTAAGCTATTATGTACAGGATGTCTATGAAGCTACTATCCATTTCAATGAAGGAAGGCAATGATTGAAAAATCAATGTTATTGTGAAGCTTTACAACGAAACTCGGCACATGCTTGTTATGAATACATAGTTCTTTATATAGATTTTTTATTGTTTTATAGATTATTTTAATTATTCGAGCAAAGTCGTTTGAGATGGAGTTTAGACATTCAAAGTCTGTTCAGATAGAGTATAGTTCAGATCAAAGTCTTGGTTAAGCTAACTGTAAACATCCCTACATTTAGTTCATTGGAATGTTAGTTGGTACAGTTATGGGTGACTTGAGGTCATTTTTGAATATATAACACTTGAGAAGTGAGGGTCTCGTGTCTGTCTGTGTGTGTAAACGGCTGAAGGGTAAGTCACCGACCATTTTTCTTAATAATGTAGTCCGTTCCTTTTATATTTGTATCAAGTACCATTAACATTTTTGAAACTATATGTTAGAAAAGGGATATAACATTTTTAATCATGTAGATTTGGTTAGATTTAAAAAATTCCACAACTCCCTCTTCTCAACCCCGCCAAGAAAGCACTATAGTTTTAATATAGGCTTAGATTAGATTTAGGGCTAGAATTTAGGGTTTCTAATTATTTATACTTTAGTAATAAAATAGTTTAAAATAAGACTCCATTTGTTTATTTCAAAACATGTATATAACGTACATCCTCAATACTAGCGCTCGGCTAGATAAACGCTACCCCAGATTTTCCAAGTCCCGAAGGTCCTTTAAGCCTAAGAAATCCAGTTGGGTTTCATAACAATGCTACTAAAATAAATCGAGGAAGTATTCTCCGATTACACTGAGCAACAAAAAGGAAACTTTTTTTTTTCTCAGAAGAAACATATGTGATTCTGATAGTATTTTTTCTCCTGAATTCAAATATGATATCGGTTTTTTTCTCCATCACGCAAGGTTTCCGAGAGACAGGCATTTATAATTTCAAACACTTTAGTGTTTTCTACATTCGAAACTACACAATATTCGAACATTCGGACTCACCTAGAAAGTAAGAAATGGCGATTTTCTGCTATATTTCACCTGTGGAACATCCCTCTTGATGGTCCAACAACAATCGGGCAGCATATTAGGATTCGATTTGCGTTGACATCTCTTTTCCATAGCTGAATCTCCTGAGGTGGCTCATTTGGTTTTATTTTACAATGGACAAATGGACGAAAAAAGTTTACTAAAAATAATTATTTAAATTCATTAATTGAAATTAAAATAAAAAAACTGTGGGTGATGGAGAAATTCCGAACATATATTTGAAAAACACGATAAAAACTGCATTAAGTACAACTATTGGTACTCAGTAGACAAAAATCATATTGACCAGTGTTATTAGAAATGGATGTTTTATCAGAACCCGAAATTGAAAATTGACTACCAACCGCTGTTTATATCGTCGAAAGTAGGCCTATATATACAACTAAATATGCAATACATCCTATAAGGTGAATTAGTTAAATTTATTCTGATGTTTTCAATAAAGCAACGGAAAAATGGAACGGTAGATATAATTTAAATTGACATCAAATATCTATCTATCTATCTTCGGGTTTTTACAGCTGCTGCCGTCTTCCCGTGCCAAACCTCCAAAGCCTACGGTCTTGGGCATCTTCGATGCTTAGCCCTCTAGCTTGCATTACTGTCTTCATGTTTTCCTTCCATGTTAACCTTGGTCTTTCTCTTTTCTTCTTTCTTTTAGGATGCCATTCATATAGTTGCTTCGGCCATCGCTCATCTTCCATTCTTAAAACCTGTCCTAACCACTTTAATTCCTTCCTTTTCTCAATTCTTTCAATTATGCTTTCTTCTGCTTCCATTTTTGTTCTAATTTCCTTATTTGTGACACGTTTCTAATTTAGACTTTCTGGCATCTTCTTCGTAACATAATCCATTTCTAGAGCTATTAGTCTATTCCTTGTAGCACTTATTGATTGTCCATACCTCACTTCCGTACATTGCAACAGATTCCACCAATGTTTTACCAATATATTTTTTTGTGTCTTTCCAAATATGCTTATCCCACCATATGGAATTTAATGATGATATTATTTTGCTACTCAATTCAATTCTATGTTTATGTTCTCTTTGCCTATACCTTCGATGTTATCCATAATCATTCCCAAATATTTAGTTTGTTTCACTTGCTTTATTTGGATTCCATCTTCCAATACTAAGTTTTTCTCTTTCATTGCTATTTATTGCCAGATATTCTGTTTTTTGTAAATTTACTGTGAGACCCCATGATTCATATGTGCTTTTTCAACCTTTTTATCATGAATTCATATCAAAATTGTCTTGCGCTAAAAACCAGTTGATCATCGGCAAATTGTAATGTCAGCAAAAATCTATTGCCTATTGGGATCCCCATACCTTTGCAGCTTTGTTTCCATTTCGTTAATATAAATTCTACATAAATATTAAATAAAATTGGGTGATAGACTGCACCCTTGTTTCAATCCCTTTGAGGTGTTTATAGGATTAGACATTATATTTCCCATTTTAACATAAGCGGAGTTATTACTTTATAGGTTTGTTTAATAATTTTCTATTAGGTTTCTGTCAATATTGTATTTCTCCAATACTTCCCATAATGTGTTCCTCGGAATTGTGACATCAAATATGCAGATACATAATAAATTACGGTCATGCATTATTCGTTTTCACTGGAGTCCGACACTTTTAAATAACACTGGCATCAGATATTTAGTTTTTCCAATTTAAGGACAGTCCCGCGCCATAGCCGAGCGGTTAAGATAGGAAGCCTTGGCGCAGAGCTACGGGACTTGCGCTGGGTTCGAGTCTCCATGGGGGGAGAAATTTTCTCATGGTATTTCGGCTAGTATGGGACCGGTGCCCACCAGCATCGTGAGGCAATTGGGTAGCTACAATAAGTAGCGGCTCCAGGTTGAGGAACCAGCTATAACGGGCTGGGGGACTCGACATGCAAACCACATGTCCACCCCTACACTGGCTGTTGATCATCTACCTCTGTGATGTGACACATGTGGATGTGAAGGGCCAGCAGCCGGCTGTTGTAAAAAGGGCAACCGCTGAAAAGTGGAAAAGACCCTCAATCGGAAAAATCTCATTTCAGCTGCTTCTATGATCTTCTCTTCTCTCTTAGTTAAAACCCAAAAACTCGTTACCCATCGAACAGTAAGGATACTGCCATTGCTTTATAACATTTCAGTTTTGTTTCTTTTCTTGTATTTTTTAATATTCTCTTAATTGTACGACACATATGATTATATTTATTAACGAAAATTTAAAAATTATATTTATTTAAGCGTAGCAGCGCACGCCGGGCATTAGCTAGTCCATTATAAACGCTTTAATTAAACTAGGGGTTAATGCAGTGTTTGTATTTGCATTTGCCACTAAATTTTCATTTTAATATGCTTTTATCCTTCGCCATTTTGACAATTCTTGGTAGCAAGACAATATTTTGGAATGGAGTATAAAGTTAGTCGCAGTTGCACGCTCTGTTACCGGGACATAATGGTTGGCCACGGGAGGATCTGATTTCTTTCCGGCCCATTGAAAATTGCTTCGCGAAGACGATTGCATTGCAGTTTTAAGAACGACGAGAGTGCAAAAAAAAAAAAAAGGGATTGATTACAAGGGGAGAGAAGCGTATTTCCCTATCCCTACTGAATTAAAGAAATTAGGTCGATGATTGGTACATCATACTTTACGTTCAAAATCAAAATTAATTTTTATATTACTGTTACGGCAACTGTCATGCGGGCTCTTCTAAAACTTGGGGACACAAAGTTGTGCTTTTTATTCCCAAGATTTTTAATTTGTTATCTCGAGGTACCATTTCTTCTTGTCACGCAGCGCGGACCCGGGTTCGACATCTGGTACGTGTAACTTTCTGGATGAGGATTTTTCGAGGTTTTTTCCTCACATTGTAAGACAAATGTCAAGAAAATTTAATGTCCAAAGAAATGGACCCCATCTCGCTTTCCTGAATTAGCATTGCAGTATCACCTTAATGGACGTTGAGAAAAGGAAATTCAAAATTAATATAGACCTGACAATGCATCACAACTTGAGATGTAATAGGAACAGTCCTCAAATGAGCAAAACCTAAATAAATTGATAATGATTCTTAATTTTCATATCTTGATATTTGTGGTATTTTATTTGTATTATATACAATAATCCGTTATTGATAAACACGCCGGAATCCACCAAATCATTATTTCATTTCAAATTAATTATCACAAGTTGTTAATGCACTTATTTAGGAACAAAATTAGACAATTCAAGTGTTAACACAGTGGAAATTAAAAATATAATCGCACAAACAAAACAAGCAATAAATGCTTCAAACTCTGTTTCGTGGAGCAAGAATATTACAAAAAATATAAAATTACAAATATATCAAACCATAATTCAGAGCATTTTTAACATGGTGCTGAAGTTTGGCAAATTCCTACCAGGGAAATGAAAATAATTTTTAAGTACAGAAATGGATGTTTTAAGTTGATCAGCTGGAAAATCTAGAATGGATAGAATACGAAATAAAGAAATAAGGGAATTATTTGTGTACAAGTGGAGCGAGAAATCATAGACATTATAGAAAAGAAAAGATTGCAGTGGTATGGTCATGTCAAAAGATTGCCAGAGCAAAGATTGCCTAAAATTGTTATGGAATGGATTTCCCAAATGGAAAGGAGGAAGAGAGGAAGCCGAAGATAAACTTGGATATAGAAGTGGGTACAAGCAGCTATGAATATCAGAGGATTGGAGGAAGATCAATGGATGACGTTTGGTTTTCGGAAGACGGCGGCATCTGCTATAATACCGGATGATTGATGATGTTAATGTGTTGTATTGAATTGTCATTATACTTACCATGTTGCTGGCGGCTGCGACTTGAGGACATTTCGGGGCTGAGCATGGGATAGGGATACTGGCCAGCAGGAAAACGGTAACAATCGGCGGCCTCGTCAGACGCTAGAACATAGAAACACCAACTATAACACTTGTCATTCTTTTTTTTTGAGAGGAGTTAAGGTTTAAATTTAACACAATTCCATGTCAAACGTTACTACTTGCCAAATTAAGTCATTGGCACTATATATCCCGTAGGTTTGTGCCCGCGCGGACGTAAGATGTCCATTAGGGCTATAACTTTTTAGACTTTTGTGAAATAATTATATTTCTTTTGCAATGAATGGGTGAACTTTTAGGCTTAAAACCATTTGAAAAAGAGCCTTCCATTTCACTGAGCTTCAAGAAAAGGTCACCCCCCAAATTAATATTAAATAATGATATATCCATATATTGGTGGGGGTACCTTTTCTTGAAGTTTTTTCAGTGAAATGAAGGCCATTTTCAATGGTTTTAAGTAAAAGTTCATCCATCCATTGCACAGGAAATATTTTGAGTTTCGCAAAAGTCCACAAATTTATCAACCCTAATTTCCGTACATCCCTAGACTGTGCTAATGTTTTCCATCCTCTGTTCTACTTTCCTCAAAATCATTGATAACGATTCTCCCGTCTCATTCATCGCCTATCAACTGGGATCTTTCCCTCCGATTTCCGGAAAAATTTTACCCCAGTGGAATTCATGTCCGCTATTCCTGAAGGTTGTATTTTTTACCGGGAAAGACCAAGGAACTCTTTTCTTCTGGCTTATCGGTTTCGACCTATCCGGCGTAGTGCCAGTGAGGTAGTTAGTTAAAACACAACACTAAAATTAGCTGGTCAACATGATTTTTGTCTCATGAGTACCAATAGTTGTACTTAATTCAGTTTTTATCGTGTTTTCAAATATGTATTCGGAATTTCTCCATCACCCACAGTTTTTTTTATTTAAATTTCAATTAATGGATTTAAATAATTATTTTTTAATAACATTTTTCGCCCATTTGTCCATTGTAAAATAAAACCAAATGAGCTAACTCACGAGATTTCAGCTATGGAAAAGAGATATCAAGGCAAATGGAATCCTAATATGCTGGCCGATTATTGTTGGACCATCAAGAGGGATGCTCCACAGGCGAAATATAGCAGCAAATCGTCATTTTCGTACTTTCTAGGTGAGCTCCGAATGTTCGAATATTGTGTAGTTTACGATGTAGGAAAATATTAAAGTGTTCGAAATTACAAATGCCTGTCTCTCGGAAACCTTGCGTGATGAAGAAAACCCGATATCATATTAGAATTCAGGAGAAAAAATAACTATCAGAATATCAGAATTACATAATTTTCTTTCTGAGAAAAAAAAAAGTTTCTTTTTTTGTAGCTCAGTGTAATCGGTAATACGCATTATTATGATTAATTAACCCGGAAACACCGGATCTAGACACTAGATCGCCACAACCGACCGGTTGGTTAATAATTAACTACGTATTCTATATATCCGGCTGTCTTAATACTCTAAACGTCATATAACGGAAAACAGGTTTTCGGACATACAATTCTTCAGTCTAAAAATTTCATTTGCAGGCCGTTTTACAAAAATAAAAAAATCTATGGGCGCGACATCTGTAAAAAGACCTTGGCATAAAAGGCAATACTGTCTTCACATCCAGATGTGCTACTTACAAAGTTGGACAGCCATCGAACAATATACGGCTAACATGTCAAATTATCAGGTATCCAACTTTTAAAGCTGGGTTTTTCAACCTTGAGCCACTACTTTTTGTAGCTACCCAAATTCCTCGTGCTGCTGGATGGACACCGGTCCCAAAGCCCATGGCGCGACAGGCCTAGAAGGCTCTTCGCCTACCAGCCGGTTCTGGCATCACATCCACATGTGTTAATCATAGAGATAAACGATCATACAACATTGTAGGAGTAATATGTGATTATCATGCCGGGTTCCCCAGCCGTTATAGCTGCTTTTCCCTCAATCTGGATCCGCCATTTATTGTAGCTAGCAAATTCCTTTCGATGCGTGGATGGCACCGGTCCCAATACTGGCCCCTAGCTGGGGCAACTTGTTTATGAGACTTCAATTAATTGACCTTCAAGGAGGAATCGATTATTAAAGTTATTTATAATAAAATTCCATTAGAAATTTCTTTCCCCCCATGGAGACTCGAACCAGCGAAAGTACCGTAGCTCCAGTAAGACCATCCTTGCCTTAACCACTCGGCACACTAATTGGATATAAAACTATTAGTAAAGGAAGAACATTTATTTCCATCTCATTATTTTCAATCATTATATTCAACAATTTTTTAGGATTATTCCCGTATGTCTCGGCGCGGGACTCGTCAGTCCCATATTTACTGAAATTCAGTAAATTAGTCCCCCACGGGGACTCGTATACCTGCACCAAGGCATGATACCTTAAACAGCTCGACTATGGCGCGTGACGGTAACACTCTTTATAAAAGGATATTAATTGCATGGAAAACACCAGAATGTAAACCTAGAATATGAAAAGGAAGCCAAGTGAAGAGGAGAAATTCGAGGAATAAACATACAACAAAAGTATCCTCACTGGCTTTCAGGACAAGCAGAGTGGTTCTCATTCTGTCGAGTCCACAGCTTTTCTTCTAATTTTTAATTAACACATGTCGCAAATAAGAAAAAAAGTAACTTCCAGGAGCTTAAATAGAGGAATTTGTACTCCACCAGATCACTTGTGTAAGCCTCCCAACAAACGTCCTGTATGAATAGCAAGTAAATTGAAAAGAGAAAGAAAGGTACTTCTACGCAGTGTGTTTATTGTTTTTTCCTGCATAAAAATTACATACAACGCGTGGATGAAGAACACTGCATATGTACAATTTATTCAGAAATATCATTATTGTAGTCAAACACCCACTTCCATACATCCGTCTTCCTGCATTCAAAGAAGATGGAATGAAATTCCAGTTTCCTGCCATTATATTACAGGCTGAATCTAAATATGGCTATCACATTTGATCGCGTTGTGTGATGAAAATATTAACATTACAGGAAATATGAAATTAACCGTTGGAAAGGCAATTATTCATATTACAACAATGGAATAAAACAAAACAGTGTAGAACTTACGTCATAAGTCAAAATGGTGTTAATATGAAACAGTAAATTACAATTGCTGCATGGTCAATAACGTATGCTAATGATCGTGAAGGCGCAAGACGGGCAAGACGTGAGTTTAATGTAGCTTTGGCAGCCGTCGACTGTGGGGAAGTGGAGAAAACTACTGCTGGAAACGGGAAGGATGCAGAAACAACAAAGATAATTGTAGAGATATTCGACGCTAGCCCCAAAAATCAACCTGCCAAGCTGCACATGATTTATTTGTTTTTGTTCTATTGTTGTAATTTGAAAGGATTCCCTTTCCAATGAATAAACATCATGAAAAATGCTATGATTGCAGTGAAGGTCCCTGTCTTCGGGCATGAGAATTACTATGGGATGGATATATCTGTGTGGTTCGTCTTTATGCGCGGCCATACCATTGATCCGATTGTGATGGGATTTTTTGCAAACTGTTGAAGGAGATTCCCGGGATGAACATAGGCTATAAGGGAGGTTGTTAATACTCAACTCCTTCCACACACCCTTAAAACACCTTTGTAGTGAAAACGTGAAAAAAGTCCTTATTTTAACCCTTAAATGGCTTACGACCTACCTAATCCATAACAATGCTGCACACAACTAATGTACACAGAATTGAATATCTAAAAAAAAAAAAGTCCGCGACAGCATATGTTTATCTTTTACAGATAGCCTAACACACAATAGCCATTTGTGTCTTTCACTGATGCCAAGGAGATCGGGATAAGTAGATTCCCGGCAAGCTTAGCAGCGCACGGCGGGTAATTCTTTTATGGATAACTCAAAATAACGAATTTTGACTTTTAGCTCATTTATGCCAAGTATATCGGGATGCGTAGAGTCCCAGGCAATGCCGGGTAATCAGCACGGGGTCTCTAAAAATAATGACATAAAGTATATATATTTTTTCTTTTTACTTCTTCAACTGAATGCAAAAAACACATTATCATTTATTTAGGTGTAGAAGCGCACGCCGGACATTAGCCTAGAATATATATATATATATATATATATATATATATATAGTTCCGGGTTCGAATCCCGTCCAGCGAGGCATTTATTTTTCTTATGATACGATATTTAAGCTTGCATTGATCAATGTTAAACATTAATTATAACATCGATAAAGCGTCACTGGCTATAAAGTAAAAAATATTCTCTTTAATTTGCTTACTTGTTATAAGTCAGCTACTAGATGGCAGTGAAGACCGAGTTCTCGCGACATCTAGTATAATGGAGAATATAATAACATATATAAGAAAAATAAGTGTTTTGGATTGGATTCGCCTGGTGGTGTAATGGATAACACGCTGAGGTACAGACTCCAGAGTTCACGGGTGTCGAATCCCGTCCAGGCATTTATTTTTCTTATGATACCATATATATATATAAGAAGAAACACATCACACTTTCCAAAAAAATATATGCTATATCATAAAAATCCTAGCCTTTATTATTATTATTATTATTATTATTATTATTATTATATTTTTACAGATACTAGTTTTTTAATACAATTTGTTCAATAAACCGACTATTAAAAGATCTTGACAATTTCTCTTGTACGTACACATTTCTTTCCAAACATTGAAGGCTGTAAAAGAAAGCGTGATCTTATATCAAGGTACTCTTTCGTGTCTGAGAGGGAAAAAAAGTATGCGTGACGCAAAAAAACTAGCAAGCGACATGATGTATGATTCTCAAGTGTGGGAATAATTGCCAGAGAACCTGTCCCCCGCAGTTCCTTGGCACGACACTCGACTTGTCTAATTACGTAGCTAAGGGATGCAGTTACCACACCTCCACTCTTTCAGCCCTCCAAGTTGGTTTGGCTTTACAACATATAGAAAACATTCTAGCCAATCCCTTAATTCATGTAAGTTAAGTCGCCAAAGCCTGAATAAAAATACCTCTGTGCAAAACTTTAATTGATCTTCATTCACCCAAGTACAGTAATTCTGTAGACGTTGTCGCAGAGAGCAAGAAACCCTTGCACACGTCCTTGAGCCTTTTCCGTTTGGAGAATCACTGAGAAACATTCGCCACCACACTATTCGAAACATGATTGTACGTAGAAGAACAGTGGTTTTACTTCCCGCTTCGAGGCGGTTACGGCCAAGTTTGCAATGGCAACCAGCTCTATACATCGATTTCTGCGAACTGGATTATAATTTATTTTAATAACAAGTTGAATCAAAGTATTTTCGAATAAATTAATAAAACATTTTTATTAAACCTACTGGCGGCCCAAATTTTAATAGGCAACTTGCCAAAAATGTATTCTCTCATTCACAATTTTATGAAAAAAAATATGTTTGGTTCATACACTCGATGAATATAGTAATCTTGCAGCCGGTTCTTTGGACTATTATATTTTCAAACAGTGTAGTGAAAATATTCCACACTTAACTACTGGGGATATGGTGAAAATAATATCAGAATTTACAAGTGAGTTATCATGGAACATAAATTCTGCTCATAATTAAATTGTATCGGTAAATAAAGGTTATCCATTGATATCATGGAGAAAAAAAAAACATAAATATCTGATTAGGTAGGCATACATATGTTTATAAGATTTAAGTGATGGTGTAAAACATATGATTCCTTGTTAAAATATGTTTAATCATTTAAATTTGTAAAAAAATTGTCTTGATGATGTTAAACTATGAATTATAAACAACCTTGTCAAATGTCTTGAAAATTATCTCACACAAGGAGATTCAACGGTCGACTTGAATAATTAATTTTTCCTTGACTATTTAACTCATGCCACAAATGCTAGTCAATGACCAATCACGTTTCAATGAATGTTTGTTTTACAACCAATGACAGTCGTGTTTCACCTCGCTCTTTATCGATTTCTCTTTATCAGCTCCTGCTTTTGTGATAAAGAAAGCTCCTCCTTTTTAATGTTCTGAACAAATCATTATTTTTTATCCAACAAATACACTTGAATATAGCAAATAATGAAAAGATCCTTGATTTTACTGAGTTTGTTTACTAAAAAAAATAAATGAATAACCCGTAATGTTGATTATGATATATAGTTTGATGTGTTTTCATTATTTCTCTCCACTTGGGTGCACTCTTACAATATTGCGATCTTATTTGGCAATAAATAATATGAATCTAGCAGCAAGTGAATGAACATAACCTCACATTTCTGATTTGTTTTCAAACATCGCCGTTTACATTAAATATATAAATATTTTAAAATAACTATAGTTAAACAATGACTTGTGAGTAAACAGCTTAATTTTATTCGTTAAATAGTCCTAACAAATGCCACTCTTGATTTCCAAATTCTCTTGATAAATTGGAAATCACTCGTGAGCATTACTTATGGAACGATTAATTTCTGTTATTATAATGTTTTTGTCACAAATACAAAAGAAAAATTCGGTCTAGAGACCCGCGGCTTTAAGTAACCCCCCCCCCGAGAACTTGTCCCTTGGATTTTCTCATCTTAAAAAAATCAATCGACCCCGGCCGGGTTTGATCCAGGGATCCTCAGAACTAGAGGGAAGGCAGTAGATCATCGCGGTAGACTGTAAGACGCAGGGCAATACTAAAGTAACTACTCAGATGCTGTGAATCTTCCCTAGAGAAAATTATTGCTGCAGTAAAGCAAACATGTCTTCCATTTACGACGAAACTCAACCAAAATGTAAAACAGTTTAAAACCCACATTTCGAACAGCAGAAATTACAAGTAGACTATCAGAAAACCAGTGTTGCAAGTATATTTACGGAGCACTACACATTCATCAAAGAGCTCAACAGAAGCACAAGGGCTTATCTCCGCGGTTCTCGATTCAAGGTAAAAAGAATAAAGACTAAACCAGCATATACAGTACATACAGCATGCTTAGCTCTGGATAATGGAATAAGGGAAGGTCACGACTTGAGGCCACCGATTTCTATAAAGTTTTCTAATATCTTAAGGACTCGCCAAATAATATATAACAATTATAAAATTCAGTATATATTTTATTCCAGTCTATTGAACTGTTAAAACCGATTAAAACATTGTAGACCTTTCGGGACAAGGGCAATCCTCAGCAGAAGGTTGAACGTTACTCTCCAACTACTTGAGGATGGACAAGTGCCGAAAGAACTAGAATCCTTTAATAGTTTTTACGTTGGAGACTAGATGAAAGTTAGAGATTTTAAAATTCTATTGTAATTTTTATATACTCTTTAACATCTCAAATGAATTTTACAATACAATTTATTAGTATTGACTCTACCAACTAAGTTTTCCAGTAAAAGGAGAGGACGTACTACTCAGCCATTTTCGAAAAAAAAAAAATATACAGGGCGGATCGGAAAGTAACGCACGATAATTTTTTTCTGCCTTGGTATTGCAGCTAGAATGTTGAAATTTCACAGAGATAGTTTGAAGTTTTCACTACAGATGGTATTTTTTTCTCAGGTGCACCTCTTGCGAGAGAAGCATGAACTATGCAACAAGATGGCGCGCATGCTACCAGTCGTCCACCTGTGAGGAACAGAGAAGTGTGTTCGATTTTTGTGGGCCAAAGTGCATAAACCCAGTGAAATTCACAGGGACATGCGTGGCGTGTATGGGGATGATTTATGGACCGTAGCAATGTCCTCAGGTGGTGCACATTCTTCCAAGAGGGACGCGTGAACCTTAGTGATTCGCCACGCTCCGGCCGGCCGACAACAGCAGCAATCCCGCAGAATGTCAGAGGCATTGAGCGGGCAATTCTGAACGACCGGCGTGTGCAACTGCGAGCCTTATCGCGAAGTTCAACATTTCCTATGGTGCGGTGTACGATATTGTTCATGAAAATTTGAAATTCCGTAAGTTAGTGCTCGCTGGGTGCCTAAGAACCTGACGACGACCACAAGGACCAGCGAATGATGGCAAGCTTGGACCCACTTAACGCGGTACACCGCACAAGGACATGACTTTCTGGAAGGAATCGTCACAGGTGATGAGCGTGGGCGTTACCACTACACGCCCGAAACAAAGCAGGCATCAATGGAGTGGAAACATGCTGGTTCCCCAGTAAAGAAAAAATTCAAACTGACTCAATCTGCCAGGAAAGTGCTTGTGACAGTGTTCTGGGATATGCATGGTGTTTTATTGGTGACTTTGCTGAACATGGGACCATTGTGAATGCTGCGGCCTACATTAAAAACTTTGGTGAAGTTGCGTCGTGCCATTCGTGACAAACGTCACAACATTAACGTTAAACTTCTTCATGACAATGCTCCGCCCCCATGTTGCTGCTGTCGTTCGTCAGAAAATCGCCGAATTTGGTTGGGAGGTTGCTCCAGCATCCACCATACAGTCCGGATCTTTTGAACCATCGGACTTTCATCTGTTTCGTCCCATGAAGAAATTCCTGGCCGGCAAACGCTTTGAGACAAGATGTGGAAGTGAAATCAGCAGTGCGCAGATGGCTACACTCCAACCAACGGACTTCTACGAACAGGGCATATTGAAACTGGTAACACGATGGGAAAATGTGTTGAGAAAGTTGGTGACTATGTCCGAAAAGTAGGTAAATGTGAAGTTCATTTGTGATTTTTTTCCTTTTTTTTTACTATTAAACTTTTTAAAAAAAATTAAATGGATGATAGGAAATTTGAAAGGAGATCGGAATGATAGAATAAGTGAAAACTGAAGACGGCAAACATATAAGATAGGGAAAGCCCGAAGAGAAGAATATACAGGGGATGACTGGATAACATTAGCTCAGGATAGGGAAGTATGGGAGAGTTCTATGCCCGGCACGGCCATGAACCTACGGGTTGTATTAATTGCTAATTCCATTGTATTCAAGCAGAAACTCCATTTGGAGGATACGTTTTTGCATTCAGTTTCGCTAGAGAGCAACTACGAATATTTCTTGTCAAGTTAGATGAAGCAAGGAGACAAAAAGAGGGGAAAAATGGTCTACTCGACAGGTCGTTAACAAAATGCGCGCGTGTCGCATCCTTTCAGCTGCGTTACTTAGGAAACGTTTGTCATATGTGACCAGTTTTATAATCTGGGGCACAAAACATGGCCGCCTGGTATATTTTATTCGATAACTTGTCCTACAATTTGTTTCTTTAAGTTAAGGTGGTCAATTTCCGCTACACGGCTAATAGCCAAATCAAGAGTATCTCCACCTGGAGTTTTTTTTACTAGGGTTGTACAAATATTATTTATAAAAACGATATATTTGAGGACCCTCAAACTTATTTTTAACTCTAAAGGGATCCGTGTTAACAAGAAACGTTATTATATTAATTAACCGCAATAATTCTCCTCCAGAACCTGTGCTTGCTCCAGGAATTGCGCCTAATAAGCTCAAAAGCTAGCGCGAACGCGTGAAACTGGAGATCTTGGGTTCAAATACCGGCAAAAAATACATCTTTTCTCTCTCTAGTTGATGACAGAGAAAGATTATGAAATCATATAATTGTATTTATTTTCATTTATGGAAGAATAAACTCATCCAACAGCCACCGTGTATAGGGCCTATATAAGTACTTATAGTCCACCGCGGGGTCTCGAGGTAGCGTGCTGCCTTGTCACGCAGCGGGCCCGGGTTCGATCCCCGGTCGGGACAAGGTTCCTGGGTGAGGTATTTTTCGGTTTTTTTGTCCCCTCACCTGTAAGACAATATCAGGAAGCTTAGAACCCAACGATCCCCGAAAATCATCATCATCCTTATCATTATCATCATCCTCACCGTGTAAAGCAACGGGAAGCTACCCCACCACAATTCCCTAGTAAAGCTGCAAAGCATAGCATGAAAATACTATGATTGCAGTGAAAGACCTGCCTTCGGGCAGAATTACTATGTATGGAGGAATCACCCCTCATCTAGGGGATATGTGGATGGCGACCACAAGGTGCCCCAACTGAGCAAAACATTTCTTCCACTTACTTGTGTTTTGCACTCTTTTCACTCTATCTAATCTCTCTTGGCTAAATCTTGTTTTTTTTTTTCGATCCCGACGCTATTAGGGCATCCGAGGACTAGGGAGTCTTTCCTTTCTTCCATTTCTTCTTTCCTTTATTTTCTTCTTCCTCAGAAAAGCCTGACCAGAGGCTATAGATGGACACCCCATCACTGGTCTTGACTTCCTTTGGCCAGCAACCAATCGAAGGGACTATTATTATCTTTCAAGTCTATACGAGAATTTCCCGGAAGGATGAAACTAATGACGAACAAAGCATGAAAGGACGAAGATCACTGGGCGTCCTATGAAACGCCGGAGGGAAAATTTCTATAGGATCGTAACAGGCCTTGGACTAATACTGGAAGGAAGAAGAATAAGGATGGAATAACCAGATGAATATGCTTGGCTCTCTGGAGTATATTTATTAGTGACAAAGAGCTTGTATTATATGAGTAATTTGAAAGGACTATTTAACTCATGCCCCAAATGGGACTCAATGGCCAATCACGTTTCAATGATTTCTGTTTTACAACCAATCAAGTCGTGTTTCACGAAATATTTATCAGTGTTATAATTACCATATTAAAGAAGGCTCCTCCTTTTTAATATTCTGAACAGGTCTGACCATTATTTTGCAGTGACTGAGCCCGTGATGGAAATACGGCTACCAGATGTGTATTATAGTGCATGAATGCCAACAACATGCCGCATGCGGGAGTTTAATATAAAAACATTTGTAGCAATTGATTATACCACCAAAAAAAGAAACCACGTTTTGCACTTTTCTTAATGTATTTTTTTCCCAGGTAACAATCCAGATAAATATAATTGTCATATTTACATCATACGACATCAGAAATGAATTAAGTACAGTTTGATGTGTTTCATTTTTTCTCCACTGTAGAAGCATTCTTACAATATTGCGTTCCTTCGCCAATAAATAGTATGATCTGATTGCAGTGATAAACAAAAGAAAGCAGATGAAGCGTACCTATCGTTTCTCATTTGTTTTCAAACATCGCCGTTTACATTAAATATATAAATATTTTAAAATAACTATAGTTAAATAATGATTTGTGAGTAAACAGCTTAATTTTATTCGTTAAATAGTCCTAACAAATGCCACTCTTGATTTCCAAATTATCTAGATAATTTGGAAATCACTCGTGGCACTTATGATAAATTTTGCATGAGAGCAGACGTTACCGGGGGTATGAGTGTTTCATTAACAGAAAAGTATCAATATGTGAGCTGGTTTGGATTACACCAAGCATGTGATAATGTTAAAAATATGCATCAGACTACATAACCACTTCGTCTCCTGCATTTCGCGCTAGGGTGACACAATGCAACCCTCTGCATTTCTCCCTACACTCATTGTTTTCCAGAGTAGTCGTATAATATCTGTACACCACCTTCGTGACACGCAAATTTTCAAATGCATAATTGTTCATCAACTCTCTGGCACTATCGAACCCATATCTCCGTACCCACGCGCACATAAGCTCTCCATACATCAACATCCTCGGCTAAAGTTTTCCAATCGTTCCTTGTATAATCTACTTCTCTCAAATCATAGTTAATGATATTCTGCCACCTCATTCTTGGTCAACTTTTGGTTCTCCTACTAGAAGCTTCCACGCACCTCTTTCATTCCCCATTCGTGCCAAATGTCCTGTCCATCGCAGTCTACAAGATTTAATAGTTCTTATTATATTTGGCGTCCCGCGGCGTAGCGGAGTGTTAAGGCAGGAAGCCTTGGCGCAGATATAGGGACTTGCGCTGGGTCGAGTCTCCACGGGGGAAGACATTTTCTCATGGAATTTCGGTCAGTATGGGGCCGGTACCCACCCAGCATGTGAGGCATTTGGGTAGCTACAATAAGTAGCGATTCCAGGTTGAGAACAACCAACTATAACGGCTGGGGACTCGACAAGCTAACCTTAGTCACCCCTACACTGGCTTGGAATTCATCTACCTATGTGATTGACACATGTGGATGTGAGGCCAGCAGCCGGCTGGTAGACTAAGGTCTTCTAGGCCTGTCGCGCCAGGAGTTATATTTGGCTTCCTTTAAAGATCACATAGGAACTGTTATGTAGTCATCTCCATTCGATGTTTGTTCATCTTTCTTTGGTCCAAAAATATTCCTAAGAATTTTATTCTCAAATACTCGAAATATATATATTTTTTGTCTAATGCCAACATATTGTCTTTTATGACATTTGTGGTTTTTCCCCCCCCGGCATTGGCGAAATTGTAATCCATTTATTAGGTTGGGGCACCTGGAAGGCGGAGTTACGTTACCCCGATGATATGATGGGTGATAAATGATAATGAAGCGCCAGGAGAGTTCTTAACCTAAACTTAACCTAAATTCCAGACCATGGGCAACCACTGGAATAATTCCCTTTAATGAAAAATTCCTATGTTTTGACCGGGAATCGAATCCGGGACCTCATGAACTGTAGTCAGACACGCTGACCACTAGTCCATGAGGCTGGTCATACTCGAAATAATATCCAATGTATTCAATCACGACACACGTGAATAAACAAAAGATGAACGCTATAAACCAGAGACTGTACAGGAACGGATCGAAAGTCTAAGTACGCTAGACAAGGGATAACTACCCTTATGGGACCTATGTGCACCGCGTCAGTCACATAGGGCTTCCTTCACCCTTTTACATAGCTGACATCTCAGAACAGCTGTTTTGTTACATCTTGCTCTAAGTTCTCAACTCAAATTTGTTCATTAACACAGAAAAAACAAATCTTACTTTAACACGTTGTAAAATAATCTTATTTTTGAAGACAATATTACCATTACGGATCGGATTTTTATGTGCTAATGAATAGTCAATGTTTATCTTTAATCAATTATTTTTAGTCTGGACATCTTACCTCAATATTAATGTTGATTTGTTCTTGGACATGTTTCAAAACAATTCTGTTTTATCGTCAGCTTTCCCAGACTGGTTTGATTTACGTTGCATTATGTTGCACAACCTGGATGCCGATGTCAGCTCCATCCTGTGGTTGGTCAAAGAACCTCCAAACAAGGTCACGCTCCGTCGGTTCTTTGGCCAACCACAGGATGGAGCTGACATCAACATCCAGGGTGTGCAACATAATTCAACATAAAGCTGGCGATAATACAGAATTGTTTTGAAACATGTCCACCAACAAATCAACATTAATATTGAGGTAAGATGATCAGCCTAAAAATAATATATTTAAAATAACCTCAAAATATCACTTCCTAAAATCAAACATTGAAAATAACTTGTTTAAGATTTTATAAATATAATTTTTAAAAAGTTCTACAATCATTCTTAAGAAATCTAGTAATATTACCAGATTTTACACATGTTATCTTTTGCATTAGAAATAATAATGTTGCATTTACTTTAGCATTATACTAATCGATGTTGCAATCTTAACTTTTAGTAAAATATTGCTTTCCCTAAGTATTATCAATTTAATATTTTCTAGCAAATAAGTCATAACATATGCTAAATAACAAAACAGTAGAGCAAGTCCACGAACACAAAATCACTCTACAAAAATGTTATTTTTTATTTAACATAATTTCTTTACGATAATTAATTTCAAGTAGCATGCGTCCAATACGAATGACGTTGTCACACAGCGAATAGTCAAGTTATTTATTCATTTACGTTTATACAACATTGGTTGACAATTGCCATGCGCTTTTATCAAGTCCCACGTGGAGGCACACAACTTAAGAGATAATCAAGAATAATCCAGATGCACTAACGTATCTTAGCATACCTTGGATCTTACTAACATAGCAATTAACTCACTGGTCCCAAAGGAACCTTAGGTTCGTGGCTCGCAAATATAAGCTCTCTATACATCCCTATTCTGAGCTAATGTTTTCCAATGATTCGCTGTATAATCTACTTTCCTCAAATCATGATTCATATTATTCTCCCACCTCAGTATTGGCATACTCGCCGTTTTCCTATTGGTTTTTCCTACAAGTGTCATGACCAACTTCCATGCTCCATTCGTGCCACACGTCCTGCCCATAGCAGTCTATGAGACTTAACTGTTATTATACCTGGTTTCCTATAAATATAATGCACTTCACTCTTATGTAGTCTTCTCCATTTGCCTGTCTGTTCATGTCTCTTTTGTCCAAACATTTTCCTAACAACTTTATTCTCAAATACTTCTAATATTTTCTCCTCCCTTAAAGTAAGGGCCCATTTTAGTATCCATTACTGACTCACTTGCTCTATCGAACCCTTTGGATAATGGTCACGTGAACATAAGCTCTCCATACATGCCTATCCTGAGCTAATGTTCTCCAACTATCCCCTGTATATTCAAATTCCCTCAAACCATGGTTAATGTTATTCTCCCACCTCATTCTTAGTCTACTCAACTGGGTGTTTACCCTCTGAGTTTTCTACATCCACATTATATAAATGGGATGAATATGGTTTATACATATTACTTACTTACTCACTGGCACATATCGAACCCGTGGACATAAGCACTCCATACATCCCTATCCTGAACCAATGCTTTCCAATAATTCCCTGTATAATCTACTTTCTTCAAATCGTAGTTAATGTTGTTCTCCCGCCTCATTCTTGGTCTACCTCTGGTTTTCCTAAAAGAAGCTTCCATGCATGTCTTTCATTCCCCATATGCGCAACATGTCCTGCCCATCGCAGTCTACGAAACTTAACTGTTCTTATTATATGTGGCTTCCTATAAAGACCATGTAATTCATTGTTATGCAGTTTTCTCCATTCACTTGTCTGTTCATCTCTCTTTGGTCCAAAAATTTTCCTAAGAACTTTATTCTCAAAAACTCGTAATCTCATTTCCTCCCTTAAAGTAAGAGCCCATGTTTCGCACCCATATAATATAACTGGTAGAATAATAGTTTTATATATTTTCAGCTTAACGTTTTTTTGAAAGGAGTTGGGAAGTCATGAGTCCCTGTAATGCATAATAGCACGCATTTCCAGAATTGAGCCTATGTTTAATTTCTTTGTGCATCTCATTCCTATTTCTGATTATTGTTCCTAGGTATTTGAATTCAAGCCACTTCCTCAAAATTTTCATCATTTGTCATTATTACATATTGCCAGTTTAAATTAACATTTTAACAGCTCAATTAAAATAGATTTAATTACTGTAAATTGCTATAAGTTACTTGAAATTGCGAATCAACGGCGCGTTACTTTGAAGATTATATCTACCATTTCCCAAAGTAATAGGGCGCTAAATTAAAGGAGAGGAAAATTAAGCTTTTTTTCTCCTTAACTACTACATAATAATGACAAGTTTCCTCATTGGAAAAACAGTACAAACGCCCATTAAAATAGCACATTTTCAAGTGGGGGTGGGAGTGTATCGGCCAACACACGCGGTTATTGTTGTGGCCACGTGACTCTGGTAACGAACATGAGTTCGGGTTGTAACCATGAATACGATCCACTCCACAACCACCCTCCTTCAAGCTGTCCGCAGCAGCCATTGTTACATCTGCAGGTGACTGAAGGTCAAATCGCATCTTTATTACTTCCAAAAACTTTTCATTGCGCTTTTATAGAATATATATTTCGAAATCGACTTCTGGTTGCTGATTCCTACATAGCAATTGTTGGTCGCGGTGGTCTAATGGTTATATGCCTTGCCTCTACTCCCGAAAGTCGCGGGTTCAATCCCGGCCGCGAAGATGGATTTTAATAGCATGGAAAACTTAAAGGAGCAAGTCCTTCGGATAATTTTAAGCCGTGGACCGCGAGTCTGAAGACTTTCAGGCTCGTAAAAGAGACTTAAGGTAGTACGCGGTGGACTAGAGGTTATGTTCATTGCCTCTAGTCTCTAGGTCCCGGGTTCATACCCACCCAGAGTCGATGGATTTTTTTAGCATTGTAAAATTCACGATTTCAGCACGTATTACGAATGAATGAACAGCGCATAACAAGAAGAATGTGTAAATATAAACCAAAAGGGAGAAGATTGTTGGGAAGACCATTGAAGAGATGGAAGGACCAATTCGACCTATAATGAGATCGGAACAGGCCATTGGGCTTAATCCTTGTTGATGATGATGATAAAATTCAAGCAGCAAGTCCTCCGGGAAGAACTTTAAGCCGTGAATCCCGAGTCACAAAATAAATTAGGTAAAAAAATCAAGAACTGTAGGCCTTTCGGAAACAGGCTTCCATCGTCAGCAGAAGGATGAGTGCTACAAATCGTTGTTGCTGTTGTTGTTTTGCAACGCTTTTAACATCAGCGGTCCAGCGTCGTCCGTACTAATGACTTAAAAAAATAACCAAGTTGAGGACGACGGCACCAGTATTTATTTAATATTTCACTATATGACTTATATGTTTTCTTTTTCCAAATCGTACTCCTTTTCCTAGAGTTCGTCCTATTTTGTTTCCGTCTTTGATCCGAGGTTTGATCCTTGGGACTGCGAGCAATGTATAAGATACACCTTGAAGTGGGTTGCTACCCGTGTTCATGGCGGGTTTATTATTCGGGGTTTCCTCCCTAGGCCGATTGCCTTCATCGAGTTTCAGAGCTCAGCCTGCGCCATTTTATTTCGGAGTTGTCTCATGCCATTATAAAGACTTTTTATTCCTTCTATAAGTTGTGCCGGGTACCCTCTTGCCTTCATTATTGTAGGAAATAATGAAGGCAAGAGGGCACCAGGCTCAACTTATAGAAGGAATAAAAAGTCTTTATAACGGCATGAAAAATATCCTTAATTTAGATAATTATTCCAGTGAAGAAATTTTAATAAATCAAGGAGTTCGACAAGGGTGTACATTATCACCTACATTGTTTAATATATATTTTGACGAGGTTATACGAAAATGGAAAAAATCAAGTCCAATAGGATACAAATCAATAAGGAAATGTATATGAATATTTTAATGTATGCAGACGATCTGGTAATTATACAGAAGTCAGAGGATGATTTACAAAGAGTCATTTACATGTTGAATCAATTAGGACTCTATTATAATCTCAAAGTCTCAACTTCAAAAACTAAAATTATGGCTTTTCAGGGCAAAGTGCCAGTCAGAGCAAAACTAGTGATCCATCCATCCATAGTAATTCTACCCGAAGGCAGGTCCTTCACTGCAATCATAGCATTTCCATGCTATGCTTGCAGCTTTATTCGGGAATTGTGTAGGTGTGGTAGCTTCCCGTTGCTTTCCACACCGGTGAAGGATGATAATGATAAAGATGATAACGATAAGGATGATGGCCATATGATTTCGGGGACCGTTTGGGCCTTACAGTTTTCCTGACATGTGTCTTACAGGTGAGGAAAAACCCCGATAAAAACCTCAACCAGAAAAACTGCCCCGACCGGGGATCGAACCCTGGCCCGCTGCGTGACAAGGCAGCACGCTACCTCGAGACCACAGCGGTGGACAACTAGTGATCAATAATGAAATAATAGAACAGATAGCAAACTTTAACTATCTTGGTTCAGATATAACATACAGCTACGATTGGGATATACACAATAAATTAAACCGATATCAAATTATGTGTTGCATGCACCATAAGAAGAACCCTCCGAAAGACTCGATCGAAGAGAAACTCATCTCAGGTTTTATAGAATAATGGTTGTTCCTGTTCTTTTATATGGATCTGAATCTTGGGAACTTACAAAAAAAGATATTTCGCACATTCAAGCCACTGAAATGAAATTTTTAAGATCCGTAAAAGAATGTACACGCATGGATAGATTACAGAATGAATCAATAAGAAATGAACTGGAGATATTTTCAATACTCGATAAACTAGACGAGCACAAATACCAATGGAAAGAACATTTACACAGAATGGACAACACAAGATTACCCAAAAATATCAACGCCTACAAACCACATGGAAAAAATATCTTTAGGACGGCCAAGGAAACGATGGACGAGACCAGAACAGGTCGCAATCCTGGAAAGGAAGAAGAAGAAGAATATGTGACTATTTACCTGAAAGTAATTTTAATATGAATTTTATCAACATTGAGTAATATATTAGTCTTAAATTTATTTATTAGTTCTAATCCTGGTTATCTGTGAATAGCTTCAAACTCTAATTCCAGAAAAATCTTTCCCTCTAATAAGATTGTCCTACTGGTGTAATTTAACCGACAGAAACTGAAATGTTCTCTGTAGTAGCTCCGATATTACAACTTTCTCACATCCCTCTCACACACAGAGAAGTATCGTATCACAAACCCCTCTCAAGCCCCCACCCTCTGCCCTGTTTCTCACACCGCCATCAAAACAGAAACCGCTCAGCAAAACTTTCATGCCAGAGGAATATTAGCTTCATCAGCGATTTACAACGTACCGCCGAAACTGGGTTCGATATCAGAACTATAGTTCCCACTGGCCGTGTAATAGAACAAGCTCTCTCTCTAGGCTTGCGTGAAATGATCAAAAGAAAAGGCGCCTAGCAGTATGAAACAGATATACAGACATAATTGCCATCATCCTACAATCTGAGGCATATCATGTGTTGGTAATATGCATCCAGGACTTTTAGGGGGTGCTGGAACGTTTTAGTTACACTCTAGCCTCCCCACCATTCTACAGCTCTATTATAAAAAAAGTTCCTTTGTCATTGTTTTAACTAAGGCATACTGCCCAAAGCGTTTTTTTTTTGTATCTTCAAAACACTCCGGGGCCAATTTCTCACTTGTTTTACGTATTCAGGCTGCGTGTCCTCTTTTGTCATAAAATCTCTCTCAACATAAAACTTCTCTCATTTTTTCCCTTGAATTAAATTTAAAAATCTGTAATAAAGCGAGCGTTAATAGTGTATTTAAAATGAAATCGCTATCGGAATATAAATTCCAAACCTAACGAACGTGATTATAACGTACAGAGAGAAATGTATCAAAACTAAACTCAATATTCTAGGAGTTAATTTTATTTTTTTTTGTCCAATGCCACCTGGTTATCTTTTATGAAAATTTTGGAGTTTCTCCCCGACATTGGCGGAATTTAATCTATTTCTTAGGTTGGGACACCTGGAAGATGGAGTTACGTCATCCCGATGATGTGGTGAGTGATAAAAGAATAATGAAGTGCCAGGAGAGTCCATAACCTAAACTAAACCTATATTCCAGACCATGGGCAACCACAGGAATAATTTCTTTAAGGAAAAATTCCTATGATCTGACCTGGAATCGAACCTAGGACCTCGTGAACTGTAATCAGAAACGCTGACAACTAACCCGTGAGGCTGGCCATGGAGTTAAAATTACAAATGTAAGAATCAAATTAAGTTGGACAGGTAATGTGGCACAGATGACGAATGAAAGAGGGGCAAGGAAAGACCTTGTAGGAAAACAAGAGAGAAAACGCCTGTAGATGAGCCAAGAATGAGGTGGAAGATTAACCTTAACCACGATTTGAGGACATGTGGCAGGATTGAGGAATGAAAGAGGGACATTGAAAATCCGTGTAGGAAACCCAGAGTAAACCGGCCAGTAGGGAGGCCAAGCATGACGTGGCAGAATAACATTAATCATAAATTGAGGAAAGTTGATTATACAGGGTAAATGGTAAATTGATCCCAGCACAGGCCTCATGAGACCCTTGGGTAGTAGAAGGATAAGGCTCCCACTTTTTCTGGGCAATCGGTACTAGATGTCAGCCAGGTTGTCAACCCTGCGTGACGGCCGCCTTTACCCCCAGTACAAGCGTCTGGCACTCATTTTCATTAGAGGCTGAGTCGAATCCAGGACCATAGTGCCGCCAGAAGGTTTCGGTCAGTTTAAAAATCCTGACTCCACCGGGACTCGAACTCTCGACCTTGCGGCTTGTAGCGCAGTGTATTAACCACTACGCTACGGCGTTCCCCGATTATATAGGGGATAATAGGAAAACATTAGCTTAGCATTCATTGAAGATGGGCTTTCCAGTTGTTCTGGTAGTTTTGTATATGGGAAAGAATGGGTTCTACATCCAACTCTTCCCACAATTTCCTAATTTCTTTTATGGCCTGCTGTATGGCGCATAAATCGCATCTCATTTGCTGTTATTCGGCTTTTATCTCTTCTTCGTATTGCCCATGCTTCACTACCATATCTTAATACTGGTCTTGCAAGAACCTTATAAAGTCGTAATCTTGTGATCGTACTAAATATGGTTTCATTATACTGTTAATTATCCCCGTTGTTTTTGTGAAATTTGTGATTTTCTTTGATATGTCAGTTTCATGCAAGGGTCAGTGGCGTGCATTTCATCATCTCTCCTATCCAAATCTCATCTTCAACCTGCTCGTGGTGCAACCTGCTATACAAATGAGGCTCTGAGGACCGAGTACTGGCGGTATAACCACATCACCTTAATGTAGAGGAAATGCTACATTAGTGGGAACCCCACAATAATACCCCTCTGGGCCAGCAACCCATTGGGCGAGAACATTTACATTCGCTTTCAAGTCTCAAACCAAGCCTCGGATGAATCAGACGTAACTAAATTACTTACTTACTTACTTACTTACTCACTGGCACTATCGAACCCGTAGGTTCATGGCCGCGCGGACATAAGCTCTCCATACATCCCTACCCTGAGCTAATGCTTTCCAATCATTCCCTGTATAATCTACTTCCCTCAAATCATAGTTAATGTTGTTCTCCCACCTTATTCTTGGTCTACCAACTGGGCGTTTTCCCTCTGGCTTTCCTACAAGAAGCTTCCATGCACGTCTTTCATTCCCCATACGCGCAGCATGTCCTGCCCATCCCAGTCTACGGGACTTAACTGTTCTCATTATATCTGGCTTCCTATAAAGACCATGTAATTCACTATGCAGTCTTCTCCATTCTCCTGTCCATCTCTCTTTGGTCCAAAAAAAATTCCTAAGAACTTTATTCTCAAATACTCGTAATCTCCTTACCTCCCTTAACGTAAGAGTCCATGTTTCGCATCCGTATAATATAACTGGTAGAATAATAGTTTTATATATTTTCAATTTAACGTTTTTTGAAAGGAGTTGGGAAGTCAAGAGTCTATGTAATGCATAATAGCATGCATTTCCAGAATTGAGCCTATGTTTAATTTTCCTTGTGCATCTGATTCCTGTTTGTGATTATTGTTCCTAGGTATTTGCCACATCACCTTAATGTAGAGGAAATGCTACATTAGTGCGAACCCCACAATAATACCCCTCTGGGCCAGCAACCCATTGGGCGAAAAAAAATTATATTCGCTTTCAGGTTTCAAACCAAGCCTCGGATGAATCAGACGTAACTAAATTACTTTCATTAAAATTTTCCCAATAGGGAAGTTCTGGGTTTTATTCTTTCGGGGGGGTTGTCCATTCGAGACAATTCGGAGGAATGAGTGGGAATCATTTTAAACATTTTTCGTACCAACTTTACACAATTTTTAGAACAGGAAATACGTCTAATAAATAATTTCCATTCCATTAAGTACATATATCAAGTAATGGAAAGTCGTAGACCCGTATTACCTGAAGATGAATCGGAGGTTGGATTTTTTAAACATGACGAGTAGGAAGGGAAGGAAGCGAATAATTGAACATCAATGCGCTGCATGTCATTCAGCCCTGCTGGTCCGGAAGGAAACCAATATGAACGAGAAGATGATGAGCAATTCAACTGTTCTGCATCCCTAATAGGTAGACTTCTCCTACACAATGCAGGGTCACGTCGGGCAGAAGTAAGCACCAGGCGGATCTATATTATATCTATGCTCAAAAATGGCTTTAGTCCAACCCAATACTTCTATACAATTTACCTTCTCCCTGCTTGCTTCTCTTAATATACTTATTTCTTACTGATTGATAAAAATAAATGCAATTACATTAATAATAATAATAATAATAATAATAATAATAATAATAACATAAATAACAAAATAAATAAGTTTAATTATATAACAGGAACACTCAAAAGAACTTTGAAAAATAAAGCCAGGAAAGACTCTATAATGAAATAATACAAGACAATGGCAGTGCCTATTATTACTTATGGATCCGAAACATGGACAGTGACAACACAACAATCTACCAGGATACAAGCTACTGAAATGAGATTCCTCAGACCAATAGCAGGATATCAAAGAACAGACAAAAAAACATAACACAGAAATAAGACAGCTAAAAATAGAGGAATTAAACTCAACAATAGAGAAATACAGAACAAACTGGAAAGACCACTTGGCAAGGATGACTGAGAACAGAATACCAAAAGCAGCATACAACTATTGACCACGAGGAAGAAGAAGCTTGGGAAGACCAAGGAAAAGATGGAAAGAGCAGCAATTTGGAGCCGGAACAGGCTAGTAAATAAGCCTAAACCGTGAATAATAATAATAATAATAATAATAATAATAATAATAATAATAATAAGGGGCACGCCGTAGCGTAGTGGTTAAGGAACTGAGCTACAAGCCGGAGGGTCGAGGGTTCAAGTCCCGCTGGGGTCAGGATTTTTAAACTGACCCAAACCCTCTGGCGGCACTATGGCCCTGGGGTCGACTCAGCCTCTAACGGAAATGAGTACCAGACGCCTGTTCTGGGGGTAAAGGCGGCCGTCACGCAGGGCTGACATAAAGTGCTGATTGTCTAGAAAAAGTGGGAGCCTTAACCTCCTACTACCCCAAGGGTCTCCTGAGGCCTGTTGTGGGATCACTTTACTTTAATAATAATAATAATAATAATAATAATAATAATAATAATAATAATAATAATAATAATTACCCAAATAAAAATCTCAGAAAAATGGACTCGAAAATAAAGACAACAAAAATAGATGCCTAAAAATAGAAACAGAATTTCGGCTTACTCACATCATCTATATTAAAAATTTGATATTCAGAGTCTTTATGAATCCACTAAATACATTTGCTGTGCAAAAAATATTCATAAAGGGATGATACTGCTTATTTTTCATTTTTTGAAAAAAAAAATCACTCTTATTATTTTTTCCAACTCAATTTAAAAGAACACACGTGTCATAGACTAGTAGCTGCATAGCAAATTTGAATTAGCGCTTATTAGAGAATCTAACCGCAAAATTTCACTTTGATAGCAAAAAAAAAAAAAATGCATCGTAAGGAGCATTTTAAGTTTTGGAAAATGTCAAAAAAATGGAAACCGAAAAAAAATGCATTTTAAATTTTAAGTAGTGATGGTACCTACTACTACTACTACTACTACTACTAATGGTGGGAATGCGAATTGCATTGCCCATTGTGCTACATACTGGAACCTCAATTGTGGCTCCTTGGTAGCCAAATTCCATAAGTGTGTGTCTGTATGGAGCTGTAATTCACTTAGCTCAAGCGTATTGTACGTCATTGGTGTTTTAGCCGTAAATTTGGACAGGATATGGTTGAGATGAGGAGTTATCCTCACTAGAGCAGGGCATCGTAAACCACGCACGCCGGACAAGCAGAGAGTCCGAAAGCCGACGGCGTGGAATGAGCCACACTACTATAGCTGTTTAACAGCACCCATCTCATAGGGGCCATCAACTAACTTGGGAAAATATGCTTCGGTGGACATCACGTTGTTGTAGCATATGTCCTATATTGCGAACAATTGGGTTTGTGTCATTTGTGATAACATTATAAATGTTGATCACATTTTGCTCAATTGTAGTCCCAATATAGGGCATCTGTACTCTTACGTCACGGGGTCAATTTTGCTTCTACAATAAACATGTTTACATGAAAATGAACCTAAAAAATCAGCTTCATTAAAAAGCAAATAAACAAAAAAAATATTTTTTTACAATTTTTTTCAACATTTTCACCATTCGGTCCCTTTGACTGTTATTACATCTGGTTTCCTGTAAATATCATATATAGTTCACTGTTACTCCGTCTTATCCATTCTTTGGAAATGTAAGAAGACCCAGTAAAAGATGGACAGACCAATTCTAACACGAGATCCAAACAGACCACAAAGACTAATCGATGCTGGTGACGATGATACGTGGAAGTCAGCGATACTGTAAAAGTTGACCTTCGTAACTGAATCGATCAAGTATGTCAGAGAAGTAGCATTGTGTTCAATTTTAGAATCTGATTAGTAATCATACAGGCAGAAGAATGCACGAGGCTGTTATAATGTACTCCGCTCTCTTATCAAATTAATGACAAATCGGAAAGCCCATACTCCGGGATGATGACGGCCCCTCGACGGCACGCACAAGTGTGTTACACCGCAGAGAAGCAGTACAGTCACGGCACCTAACAATAGTCTTCCCTTGGTATTAAAACATATTAATAAACTAGCGGATCCGGCAGGCGTTGTCCTGCCCCAACATTCAATTCTCGTTTCATGGCCGGATTATAAAAATATGTTACTTTTTTACCATACAATTTATTAATTACGACATAATTATATTTTATTAACTAAGTTAGTCTGCCGCGGTGGACTAGTGGTTATGTTCCTTGTCTCTGGTCCCGAGGGTCGCGGGTTCAAACCCGGCCGTGGTCGATGAATTTTTAGGACGGAAAAATCCAAGGAGCAAGTCCTCCGGGAGGGACTTTAAGCCGTGGGTCCCGAGTCTGAAGATTTTCAGGCTCGTAAAAAATCCCTAAGCCTGAATGAAAAGACCTCTAAGCAAAACTTACCGGTCCTAGTACTACCTTGGTTTCCTAGATGTCAGTATGAGGCGGAACGCTAACACGGACCACTCAAAAATGACATCTATACGAAAACAAGTGTAATTAAATTAGTATGGTTCAAATTCTTCCCTGTAGGGGGAGAGCGCCTAAATCTCTGTAAAGGGAAAACATGGGCTTACAAAAAAAAATTAAACAAGTTAGCAAGAAAATACTTCGTTGTGCTCAAAAAGCGTACACGATGACGTCACATTGCTATACGAATACGATTTTTTGGTGGTATAATCAATTACTACGAATGTTTTTCTATTATATATCGCAAGAAAAATATATTTACATGTGTACTATATATAAAATCCGGGAGCCACCTGATAGAATGAAAGTGACAAAATTGAGGCGAAAAACGACTGTGACTGGTTGTAAATCAAAATTCATTGAAATATAATTGGCTTTAACTACCATTTGGGGCATGAGTTAAATAGTCCTAGAAAAGAGTATAATAATCCCTCCATGGTATGTTTACCTTGTCGTGGTGGAGTGGTTTGCGTGCTTAAATGATCCTGAGATCTATGTCGGCGGTAGCATTGTTGCCGATAGGGTTACCCATGCCGGACCGGTCGAAGGTGATAAGCCAGACGAATAAGTACCTTGGTCGAAAGAGTGACGATCTTTCACCGTAAAAATACAACCGTCAAGAAATGCGGACATGGATTCAACTGGGGTAAAATTTTCCGGAGGTCAAATAGTCCCTCATTCGGTTCTCCGGGCGGGGACTACTTCAGGGAACCCAAAGCATTAGCTCAGGATAGGGATGTATGGAGAGCTTATGTCCGCGCGGGCATGACCCTACGGGTTCGGTAGAGCCAGTGAGTAAGTAAGTAAGTAAGTAAAGAGTATAATAATGGTGAAACCCCAATTCAAATTGGTCAAGTAGATATGAGTCCATAAAAGACATGCAAACAGACCCACACTCGTTTTTATATGTAAAGATATAAAATACGGTATTGGGGATGACGTTGACATGGGAAAGAGCAGTGAACTATGGACTATGAAGTCAGTAGTTATTATAAAAACGGTCGGTTTGTTCATTTCGTTTAGCTTGTATTTTATTAATTTTGTGAATGTAATAGGGCTGTATGATGAGAAGTTAGGCAGGAATAATTGAATGTCTGGTTGGCAGGTTCCCCCCTCCTGAAAATAAAAGACTCATTTTCCGGATGGTGGTTGTGAATGTCTGACAGGAACTAACTACCGAGACAACTGAACTGCAAGTGATTCGGTACACATGATGACTGGGGGGTGTGGATACATATTACTCCAGTCAAGAAATGAATTTCTAACCACTGGCTATATTCCTCTCTCTTCTTACTCTCATATTCCTTATGAATAGCTTACTACATGCCCTGCAATACCCATGACAAATGGATCTGGATAAAAACTAGAAGAAAAATTAAAAAAAAAACACGCTAAGTATAACAACAATAAATAATATATATATATATATATATATATATATATATATATATATATAAGAAAAATAAGTGTTTGAATTGGATTCGCCTGGTAGTGTAATGGATATCACGCTGAGGTACAGACTCAGAGATCCGAGTTCGAATCCCGTCCAGGCATTTATTTTTCTTATCATACCATATTAAGCTTGCATTGCTCAAGTTAAAGATTTAATTATAACATCGATAAAGCGTCACTGCTATAAAGTAAAATAAACATTCTCTTTAATTGCTTACTTGATATAGTCAGCTACTAGATGGCAGTGAAGACAGTGTTCTCGCGACATCTAGTAATAATGGAGAGTATAATACATATATAAGAAAAATAAGTGTTTGAATTGGATTCGCCTGGTAGTGTAATGGATATCACGCTGAGGTACAGACTCAGAGATCCGGGTTCGAATCCCGTCCAGGCATTTATTTTTCTTATCATACCATATATATATATATATATATATATATATATATATATATATGTATATGTATATATCCGCGAAAATCTGCAATATAACATATATAGGCTATATATATATATATTAATAGATGGGTCACCAAAGGAACACTATTATCAGAGGAAAACTTGGAGTAAAGGAGTAAAGTGATCCCACAACAGGCCTCAGGAGGCCCTTGGGGTAGTAGGAGGTTAAGGCTCCCACTTTTTCTTGACAATCGGCACTTTATGTCAGCCGGGTTGTCAGCCCTGCGTGACGGCCGCCTTTACCCCCAGAACAAGCGTCTGGTACTCATTTCCGTTAGAGGCTGAGTTCACCCCAGGGCCATAGTGCCGCCAGAGGGTTTGGGTCAGTTTAAAAATCCTGACCCCAACGGGACTTGAACCTTCGACCCTCCGGCTTGTAGCTCAGTGCCTTAACAAGTTTAAATGAAGATATACAAAGATACCAACAAGAATGGAAAAATCATCTGAGGAGAATGGAAGAAATATACTTCCAAAATTAGCATTACAATATACCCCAACTGGACATAGGGACCAAGGAAGACCAAAACATCGGTGGAAAGATCAAGACCATCTTCGCTAGGTTTACCGTACACGCCACATGGCCTAAAACGAATTTGTTCATGATTGCAGTGAAAGACCTGCCCTATTATATATATATATATATATATCCATCCATACCAATTCTGCCCGAGGGCAGGTCTTTCACTGCAATCATATATATCCATCCATAGTAATTCGTCCGAGGGCAGGTCTTTCACTGCAGTCATAGCATTTTCATGCTATGCTTGCAGCTTTACCAGGAAATTGTAGGTGTGGTAGCTTCCCGTTGCTTTCCACACCGGTGAAGGATGATGATGATGATATCCATATGATTTCGGGGACCGTTTGGGCCTTAAAGTCTTCCTGACATTTGTCTTACAGGTGAGGAAAAACCCCGATAAAAACCTCACCTAGAAAAAACTGTCCCCACAGGGGATCGAACCCGGGCCCGCTCTGTGACAAAGCAGCACGCTACAGCTACCTCGAGACCACAGCGGTGGGCATATATGTATTCCTTTTTTTTTTTTTTTTGCCTAACGAAATTCATTGAAGTGGAAACTAATTTATTACTAAGTCTGTCTTTCCGCTTTATAAAAACTTTTCTTATTTTGCATAAAACGGAACCTGACCGACGCGGAAAGGAAATATATTCTTACACAATTCTTGAAAAAAGTTTTTATAAAGCGGAAAGCCAGACTTGGAAATAAATTAGTTTCAACTTCAATGAATTGCGTTAGTCCAAAAAAAGAAAAAAAAACAATAAGGAATTATTCCTTCTGCTGGGTGAATTAGAGATTCTATCTGTACCTAAAATGTTCTTTCGTCCTCACAGCCGTTATGTGAAATACAGATACCTGTCTTACAAATAGCCATGGCACTGTAAATCTTAAATATTAGTTTAAGTTCTGAGACCGATCTTTCAGAGGTAGCGTCCTGAAATTACGGAATAAAGATGGCTAAAACATATGTATCATTCTCATTAAACCAAAAAGTGAATGTGATTGAAGATAAATCTCCAAATTTCCAGACCGATGCTCCAAAGTCAAGCACTAGCTGCTGCTAAATTCCCCGGAAAATAACGATTTCAAGGCATCTTCAGATTGGTTGGACGGTTTTAAAAAACGACACAATGTAGTGTGGAATGAAATTTGCGGGGAATCAAAGAATGTGGACGAAAGTGTAGTTGGTGAGCGGAAAGCGAAACTGCATACTTTAATTTCAGGATACGCGTAAGAGACACTTCTAACGTTGAGACACTTCTAACGCTGACGAAACGGGGCTGTTTTTTCGCGCGTTACCGTAGAAATCGCTCGTACATACTATACTTCACTTTCTAACGGCAGCGGAACTACAATTAAGCCAAGGTACGTAAAAAAGACATATACGGTACTCTGTAATCTAACATTATTAACAAATTTTAGTTTTTATAATGTGGAAATTTGTCTAATGTGGAAAAATAAATTGTTCCATGCGATTCCGCTTTGAGCAAGTTTGACTGTATAAAGATTTCTATGTCATCTACGATCTGTATAATTTTAATGTATGAGAAATCTGTAGATGCCTATACCACAGTATACAGGGTGTTACCGAAATGTGTGCATATTTTTCGTGTGGTGGTTGGGAACATCCATACAAGTATTTTAACACAAGGAACCTTGGGTCGGAAATGCATTGTTGTGGGTCTACAGAATAAAACAGCATTTATTGTTGAACACATTGTTGTTTATTTATTAATTCTAAGAAAAATGGAAGGTATTACATGTTATTTTACAGTAATTGTTGGAAATGGCGACCATTGATCTGGATACACAGCGCCAGAGCTTGTAGCCAGGATCGTGGCAGCGGCTGCGGAAATCAGGTAGCATTCAGATATGCTCGTTAGAGTTCATCAGTCCAGTCCACCGCTGTGGTCTCGGGATAGCGTGCTGCCTTGTCACGCAACGGGCCTGGGTTTGATCCCCGGTCGGGACAGTTTTTCTGGGTGAGGTTTTTATTGGGGTTTTTCCTCACCTGTAAGACAAATGTCAGGAAAACTTTAAGGCCCAAACGGTCCCAGAAATCATATGGCCATCGCAATCATCATCATTCATATTCACCTTAGGTTAAGCTTAAGATTAGGGACTCTCCTGGCGCACCACTATCATCAGCATTACCCATCATATCATCGGGACAACGTAACCCCGCCTTCCCGGTGCCCCAACCTCAGTAAGTGGGTTACAAGTACGCCATGCCAGGATAGAAACCAGGAATGTCGAAAGACAACCTCGGGCATTTGAAAAAAAAAGAGTTAATCAGTCCGAGGTGAGACGTGCGGAGCTGTACATCCACGCCAATGGTCGCCAATCCCAACAATTATTATAAAATAACACGTAATACTTTCCATTTTTCTTGAAATTGATAAATCAACAACAATATGTTCAACAATTTTAAATGTTTCATTCTGTAGATCCACAACAATGCATTTTCGACCCAAGATGCATTGTGTTAAAACACTTGTATGGGTGTTTCCCTACCACCACACGAAAAATCTGCACTCATTTCAGTAACATCCTGTATTTCAGCGTCTGATACATCCTCACAGATCGCAAATATTATTTAGCATGAGTTCTGTTTTATAATAGAATTGTGTTTATAATTAGGCAGGTATAGAAAAGACAGATGAAATACAAATGTGTCATTTTATTTAAGAAGACAAGCAGTTCTCCACCTACATCCCTTTTAAATCTTGCTCCCTCCATTCATTACGTGGAGCGGAATCAGTAGCAAGAACGCTAACAACTTGGTCCGCTTGGATAATTGATAAAGAATAAGCTAGCACATTGAAGCCATCTAGACGGCTGTTCTAGTACTAACATGCAGCCAGGGGGGCAATTCCTCATTACTCTTCCCGTCAGCAAAAACCTTTTTTTTTTTTTTTTTTTTTAATTTCATACCGGTTATAACTTTTTTCTGCCACCACGTAATTAGAAGAGAATTCTTGCTTTCTGAACGATATTGGAGTCTCTCGTGTTTCTAACAATAGTTCATTCTCCTGACATCACAATATGATGGCTACTGCTTCATTGGATTTCGAATTGAAATAACTTTCAACCTGAGGATATAGGGTTTTAGGGGAATAATACAGGGTGTTTTCGTGATAATGGTACAAACTTTGAGGGAAGATTAAGATGAGCAAATTGATACATTTGATATAAGCAATCCTGGTATGGAAACATCTTCTTCTCAATCAAACTACCTACGCTCGTTTTCGAAAGCTGTAAGCTGCTAAGGCTCGGAAGTTGCGGACCTATCAAATGCCTAAAAAATACCTTTAAAAGGCCTAAAGGTGTCATAAAAATACCTAAAAACTGAAGGGAAAAAAAAGGATGTAAAAAGGCAATTAAAATTATATAATTTTAGTTTGGATTGCATTTTTAATGAATATACAGTGAAACCTGTCTTAGCCGGAACCTTTATAAGAAGGAAACCTGCAGAGACGAAAAAAAAAAAAATCCCGAACGGTACGATTTTATACGTAAAATCATCCTGTATAAGACGGAAACCTTCACAACGCGGAAACGAAATGGTTTTTAAAGTACCAATAGTTAATTTTTACCTAAGACGGAAAACTATTCTTAAGCACGTTCTAATTACACGTGAAAATTCTGCATTATATCGTTTTACCTTCTTATGTTGTTATTGTATGGCGGAGATACCTTTGCTTATGTGTGACAGCGGGGATTCCCTCGCTTTTTCTTGTCTGCTTACGTAACCTGCGAGGGAGTTGGGAAACTCAGTTCTCCTGTAGTTGAGTTCCATCTCGTTTTTGTGTAATAAAGTTGTTTTGTATTGCCGTGCAAATTGTGCTGTGTTACATACACTATAGTGTCTGCATTTCAATTCAATACGTAAACTTTTTAAAGCGTGCATGCAAAACCTTTACACTACGTGAGAAAATTCAAGCTTGTAATTTGGGAACCCTTTACAAGAAGGAAAACTGCCAAGTCGGAATTATATTTATGGAACCGTCATGTTCCTTCATAGACAATTTAAAAAGTACAAAATTCTAGTAAACTACAACACACATTGAGAAAAAACATTAATGACAGAAAATGCCTCTTCATTCATACATTTTTTTAATTCAGCGCAGTTTGAAAAAGGAATTCTGTGTTCACAAAAAAAAAATAACGAATTCAACGAACCCGCAATGGATATCAGGCGGTTAGTATACTGGTAAAAATAACGGTATATTTTGTGAAGGTTTAATAGTTTGTCGCGGAACAAAACTATTTGCAATGTGAAAAGTCTTCAAAAGTTTAAATTTTTTTACAGCTCTAATAATTCCTTGGGATAGGGATATATCTCGTCCACTTCCTCCTACTACAATATATTCAGCTTTTTCCATGTTTACTCTTAATCCTCCTATTTCAAAATCATTTAGAAGTTTTCTCATCATGCATTTCACATCCTCACAACTAAGAAAAAAACATAATATAAAAAACAAACTCATTAAGAAGTTTATAAAGACGAGACGGTGAACATGGGAAGACGAGTGGAAGGGTCGTGTTCACGGTTTGTGTGCAAATTGCACAGTGCGGGATGTGTGAATGGACCCTACTCATTGAAGCAAGCAAGTACCAGCAGAACCGTTAACACGCTCCATTTAATTTATTTAATCGCATGACAGCCAAGTTCCATTCTCCAGCATCTGTTAACTCCAGTTCACCACTCCTTCCCCAAAGCCATCATTTTTACTAGAGTCACGATTTTCATGTAATAAATTCATGATAAAGTTCCGCTGAGGTATTATTCAAAATTAAAATATAAAATTATGTAATATTTACCTAAAAGGTCCGTCTCCTCAACGTAAAGATTATTTACCTCTAGCGGTTTCGGGATTAGTTCCATCATCAGCAGGAACATCAATGCTGGTGTTCCACTGAAGATGTGGTAGAGGGGGTTACACGTACTGGATGCGTCTTTATTTATCAGTTGGTCGTTGTTCGAAACATGGACTCCCTTACACTTCTTACACTTAATTTGTAGGATTTTCATCCTGTTTATTTCCAAAATCAGTCCTCGGAGGAAGACGTATTGGATGTGCAGCCACTGTCTATCCAACTCTTGGCTGGTCTTCCTCTTGTTCTTCTCCCGTCCATTAGTCTCTTCCGTCTTTCATCCGAGGCTTGATCCTTGGGACTGCGAGCAATGTATAAGATACACCTTGAAGTGGGTAGCTACCCCGTTTTCATAGCGGGTTTATTGTTCGGGGTTTCCTCCCTAACCCGATTTCCTTCTCCCAGCTCCAGAGCTCAGAATGAAGTTCTTAGGTAATTTTCTAGGCCAAAAAGATATGAACAGACAGATGAATGGAGAAAAACACATAATAGTAAGCTACTTTATATGTGTAGGAAGCTATATACAAAAATTACCAAATCATCTGCATGGATTCCCTCTATAAAAATGTCAAATCCCCTTAATAACTCACTAGCGAAAAAAAAAAACTGTCCGTAAAAAAGAAGAACAAAAAACTGTCCGTAAAAAAAAAAAGAAGGTTAGGGCTCATGAGTTGGTGTGAATTCATCAATTTGACAACACTATACCAGATCCTACAATGGCAATAGAAAGAGTGGGGCATCCCGAAGTAGTCCTTAGAGTACTCCCCCTTTCTGAAAATCGGCACAGGGTATTGGTCCTGCGCGCTGACTATTTGTGCACTGCAAAAAACAATATTATGGATGTTACCGTCTGCTTCAAATCAATGAACCTAAGAAGGACTTCTGCTCTCGCCGTGCGCTCTATGGAGCATTGTTATTGGGGTATACGTTTTAACAAATCTAATATATAAAAATCAATGTTTGTTTGTTCGTACTTTATGCGCGGCCATGCCATTGATCCGATTGTGATGGGGCTTTTTGCAAAATGTTCAGAAGATTGCCGGGATGAACATAGGCTATAAGAAAGTTGTGATACTCAACTCCTACATCCTTAAAAATCGGCCTTTGTAGTGGAAAACGTGGTTAAAATGTAGCTCTTTGGACGCTTAAATGGCTTACGCTGCCTAAACCATAAAAGATACACAAAAGTAATGTACACAGAATTGAATATCTCAAAAAGCTCTACAAAAACGTTCCCGACAGCATATGTTTATCTCTTACGGATAACTCACAATAACCATTTTTGTCTTTCATTGATGCCAAGAAGATCCAGACAAGTACGTAGATTCCTGTGCAAGCATAGCAGTACATGGCGGGTATTCTTTTACGGATAACTCACAATAACGAATGTCTTTTAGCTCATTTATGCCGAGGAGATCGAGATAAGTAGATTCCGGGGCAACACCGGGTAATCAGCACGGGGAATCTTAAAATAATTACGATATACATCTGTAATTATTTTTCGTTTTACTTATTCAACTAATCATAAATACATTAATTTTCGTCTTTCAGCTCATTTATGCCAAGAAGATCGGGATGAGTCGATTCTCGGACAAAGTCGGGCAAACAGCACGGGTATCTAAAAGTAATTACGATATAAATATTTCTTGTCAACTACTTAACTAAACATAAAACACATATTTCGTATTTCAGCTCATTAATGTCCAGAAGATCGGGAAAAGTAAATTCCCGGGCATCGTCGGGTAATGAGCACGGGGTATGTAAACATATAAATTTGTAATTATTTCTTCTTTTACTTATTCGACTAAACATAAAAGCACATTAATTTTCATTTATTTTGGCGGAACAGCGCACGTCGGGTAGTAACTAGTAGCAAATAAAATCGGACGTATATTACATCGATTTTAAGGCACGAACCTAAAATCGAATTCAAAAATTACATTTGTGTAACATTTTCTAAAGAACGGTAAGCAATTTATATTGTTATGATGTCGCAAATTGGAAACAGAATCCCAACCTTGGTTATGCTTACAAAATAACTTCCAGTACAAATTGTGTTGTATCAAATTCAAGCGTTTCACTTGCTTTATTTAAACAATATAATTAAACATGAGAAATCGGCAGATAATTAACAAATACCTATGTTTAATTTATCATAATAAAATCATAATTATTTTAATAATCATTTCTTGATAGTAATGCCATCTACGAGAAATGTAAGGAACTTATGTAGAGGCGCCTTAAAAAATGACAGTCGATGCAGCGGAAATATGTGAAATTCATTGAATTGACTTCTGCTGTAGCGGAAGCGCCAATTTCAATTTGTACGTACGCGTATTACTAGACACCGGATTATATGCATTTGCATATTTATACATTTTTCACCTGTTTTGTATATTTTAATTAAAAACGTTGATTGGATCTAATCAGTTAATGAATAAAATCCGACAACTGAACTCCTTATTGCCAAAGTATTACCGAGAAAATTTTGAAAACATTTTGAACGATTACCCAGGCTTTGAACCTTTGTGTCAAATTAATAGTTTTATAAATGGGACAGGCGAGCTTTTGCAAGAAATAATAAATGTCATAATAGCACCCAAATTCAAATAGGGTACTGCCCAATTATTTCAGTTGACGTAGATTTTTCTGATTATAAACATATTTTGAGCGATCGAAGACACAACCTTACAACCGAACATTTGGAACAGAACCAGATCGTTTCTGTTTACAATAGTAGCAACGTGTAGACTATTTTAATTTGTGAACAATTCTTTTGCCTGACTGATAATTTATCATTTATTAGTGATAATCTGATAAATGATAATATTAAAATAGATAATAAAACTACTAATTATGTTAATTTAGAAACAAAATACAGGGTGAATCATAAATATGGATACATGTTGATCGCGTTGAGATAAAAATATTACCATTACAGGAAATGTGAAATTACCGTTGGAAAGGCAATTATTCAAATTACAACAATGAAATAAAACTAAACAGTGTAGAACTTACGTCATTAGTCAAAATGGCGTTGAATATGCAACAGCAAATTATAATTGCTGCATGGGCAATAACGTAGTTAAGGATCGTGAGGCCGCAAGACGGACAAGACATGAGTTTAACGTAGCATTGCAGTCATCGACTGTGGGGAAGTGGAGAAACGACTGTTGGAACGGGAAGGATGCAGAAAATCAAACATCCTGGAAGGCCTCGCATTAGCACGCATGCAGAAACAACGAAGAAAATTGTGGAGGCGTTCGACGCTAGCCCACAAAAATCAACCCGCCAAAGCTGCACGTGAGCAGTGATTTGTTTTCTTTGTTCTATTGTTGTAATTTGAAGGATTCCCTTTCCAATGATAACATCATATTTCCTTTAATAATAA
>JASPKZ010002240.1:0-51380 GCA_030220185.1 Diploptera punctata | reverse complement strand
TTGTTCCAGTGTATGGAAGTGAGGTATGGACAATCAATAAGTACTACAAGAATAGACTAATAGCTCTAGAAATTGATTATTTCTGCAGAAGTGCCACAAAGTTAAAATTAGAACATGTCACAAATAAGTAAATTAGAAACATAATGGAAGCAGAAGAAAGCATAATTGGAAGAATTGTTGTGAAGGAATTAAAATGGTTAGGACATATTTTAAGAATGGAAGATGAGCGATGGCCGAAATTACTATATCAATGGCAACCGAGCAGAAAGAAGAAAAGAAGGAGACCAAAGTTATCATGGAGGGAAAGCATGAAGATAGTAATGCAAGCAAAAGGGTAAAGCATTGAAAATGCCCAAGATCGTAGGCTTTGGAGGTTTGGCACAGGAAGACTGCAGCATCTTCAAAAATCCCGAAGATATATAGAGATATGTATTAGTAGCATAACTATGTATAGAGATATGTATTAGTAGCATAACTATGTATAGCGATATGTATTAGTAGCAAAACTATGTATAGCGATATGTATTAGTAGCATAACTATGTATAGCGATATGTATTAGTAGCATAACTATGTATAGAGATATGTACTAGTAGCATAACTATGTATAGAGATATGTATTAGTAGCATAACTATGTATAGCGATATGTATTAGTAGCATAACTATGTATAGAGATATGTATTAGTAGCATAACTATGTATAGCGATATGTATTAGTAGCATAACTATGTATAGAGATATGTATTAGTAGCATAACTATGTATAGAGATATGTATTAGTAGCATAACTATGTATAGCGATATGTATTAGTAGCATAACTATGTATAGCGATATGTATTAGTAGCATAACTATGTATAGAGATATGTATTAGTAGCATAACTATGTATAGAGATATGTATTAGTAGCATAACTATGTATAGCGATATGTATTAGTAGCATAACTATGTATAGAGATATGTATTAGTAGCATAACTATGTATAGAGATATGTATTAGTAGCATAACTATGTATAGCGATATGTATTAGTAGCATAACTATGTATAGAGATATGTATTAGTAGCATAACTATGTATAGCGATATGTATTAGTAGCATAACTATGTATAGAGATATGTATTAGTAGCATAACTATGTATAGAGATATGTATTAGTAGCATAACTATGTATAGCGATATGTATTAGTAGCATAACTATGTATAGCGATATGTATTAGTAGCATAACTATGTATAGAGATATGTATTAGTAGCATAACTATGTATAGCGATATGTATTAGTAGCATAACTATGTATAGAGATATGCATTAGTAGCATAACTATGTATAGCGATATGTATTAGTAGCATAACTATGTATAGAGATATGTATTAGTAGCATAACTATGTATAGAGATATGTATTAGTAGCATAACTATGTATAGCGATATGTATTAGTAGCATAACTATGTATAGCGATATGTATTAGTAGCATAACTATGTATAGAGATATGTATTAGTAGCATAACAATGTATAGAGATATGTATTAGTAGCATAACTATGTATAGAGATATGTATTAGTAGCATAACTATGTATAGCGATATGTATTAGTAGCATAACTATGTATAGCGATATGTATTAGTAGCATAACTATGTATAGAGATATGTATTAGTAGCATAACTATGTATAGAGATATGTATTAGTAGCATAACTATGTATAGAGATATGTATTAGTAGCATAACTATGTATAGAGATATGTATTAGTAGCATAACTATGTATAGCGATATGTATTAGTAGCATAACTATGTATAGCGATATGTATTAGTAGCATAACTATGTATAGAGATATGTATTAGTAGCATAACTATGTATAGAGATATGTATTAGTAGCATACTATGTATAGAGATATGTATTAGTAGCATAACTATGTATAGAGATATGTATTAGTAGCATAACTATGTATAGCGATATGTATTAGTAGCATAACTATGTATAGAGATATGTATTAGTAGCATAACTATGTATAGAGATATGTATTAGTAGCATAACTATGTATAGAGATATGTATTAGTAGCATAACTATGTATAGAGATATGTATTAGTAGCATAACTATGTATAGCGATATGTATTAGTAGCATAACTATGTATAGAGATATGTATTAGTAGCATAACTATGTATAGCGATATGTATTAGTAGCATAACTATGTACAGAGATATGTATTAGTAGCATAACTATGTATAGAGATATGTATTAGTAGCATAAATATGTAGCGATATGTATTAGTAGCATAACTATGTATAGAGATATGTATTAGTAGCATAACTATGTATAGAGATATGTATTAGTAGCATAACTATGTATAGAGATATGTATTAGTAGCATAACTATGTATAGCGATATGTATTAGTAGCATAACTATGTATAGCGATATGTATTAGTAGCATAACTATGTATAGAGATATGTATTAGTAGCATAACTATGTATAGAGATATGTATTAGTAGCATAACTATGTACAGAGATATGTATTAGTAGCATAACTATGTATAGAGATATGTATTGGTAGCATAACTATGTATAGCGATATGTATTAGTAGCATAACTATGTATAGAGATATGTATTAGTAGCATAACTATGTATAGAGATATGTATTAGTAGCATAACTATGTATAGAGATATGTATTAGTAGCATAACTATGTATAGAGATATGTATTAGTAGCATAACTATGTATAGCGATATGTATTAGTAGCATAACTATGTATAGAGATATGTATTAGTAGCATAACTATGTATAGCGATATGTATTAGTAGCATAACTATGTATAGAGATATGTATTAGTAGCATAACTATGTATAGAGATATGTATTAGTAGCATAACTATGTATAGCGATATGTATTAGTAGTATAACTATGTATAGAGATATGTATTAGTAGCATAACTATGTATAGAGACATGTATTAGTAGCATAACTATGTATAGCGATATGTATTAGTAGCATAACTATGTATAGATATATGTATTAGTAGCATAAGTATGTATAGCGATATGTATTAGTAGCATAACTATGTATAGAGATATGTATTAGTAGCATAACTATGTGTAGCGATATGTATTAGTAGCATAACTATGTGTAGCGATATGTATTAGTAGCTTAACTATGTATAGAGATATGTATTAGTAGCATAACTATGTATAGAGATATGTATTAGTAGCATAACTATGTATAGAGATATGTATTAGTAGCATAACTATGTATAGCGATATGTATTAGTAGCATAACTATGTATAGAGATATGTATTAGTAGCATAACTATGTATAGAGATATGTATTAGTAGCATAACTATGTATAGAGATATGTATTAGTAGCATAACTATGTATAGAGATATGTTTAGTAGCATAACTATGTGTAGCGATATGTATTAGTAGCATAACTATGTATAGAGATATGTATTAGTAGCATAACTATGTATAGAGATATGTATTAGTAGCATAACTATGCATAGAGATATGTATTAGTAGCATAACTATGCATAGAGATATGTATTAGTAGCATAACTATGCATAGCGATATGTATTAGTAGCATAACTATGTATAGAGATATGTATTAGTAGCATAACTATGTATAGAGATATGTATTAGTAGCATAACTATGTATAGAGGTATGTATTAGTAGCATAACTATGTATAGAGATATGTATTAGTAGCATAACTATGTATAGAGATATGTATTAGTAGAATAACTATGTATAGAGATATGTATTAGTAGCATAACTATGTATAGAGATATGTATTAGTAGCATAACTATGTATAGAGATATGTATTAGAAGCATAACTATGTATAGAGATATGTATTAGTAGCGTAACTATGTATAGAGATATGTATTAGTAGCGTAACTATGTATAGAGATATGTATTAGTAGCATAACTATGTATAGAGATATGTATTAGTAGCATAACTATGTATAGAGATATGTATTAGTAGCATAACTATGTATAGAGATATGTATTAGTAGCATAACTATGTATAGAGATATGTATTAGTAGCATAACTATGTATAGAGATATGTATTAGTAGCATAACTATGTATAGAGATATGTATTAGTAGCATAACTATTATAGAGATATGTATTAGTAGCATAACTATGTATAGAGATATGTATTAGTAGCATAACTATGTATAGAGATATGTATTAGTAGCATAACTATGTATAGCGATATGTTTTAGTAGCATAACTATGTATAGAGATATGTATTAGTAGCATAACTATGTATGGCGATATGTATTAGTAGCATAACTATGTATAGAGATATGTATTAGTAGCATAACTATGTATAGAGATATGTATTAGTAGCATAACTATGTATAGAGATATGTATTAGTAGCATAACTATGTATAGCGATATGTATTAGTAGCATAACTATGTATAGAGATATGTATTAGTAGCATAACTATGTATAGCGATATGTATTAGTAGCATAACTATGTATAGAGATATGTATTAGTAGCATAACTATGTATAGAGATATGTATTAGTAGCATAACTATGTATAGAGATATGTATTAGTAGCATAACTATGTATAGCGATATGTATTAGTAGCATAACTATGTATAGAGATATGTATTAGTAGCATAACTATGTATAGAGATATGTATTAGTAGCATAACTATGTATAGCGATATGTATTAGTAGCATAACTATGTATAGAGATATGTATTAGTAGCATAACTATGTATAGAGACATGTATTAGTAGCATAACTATGTATAGAGACATGTATTAGTAGCATAACTATGTATAGCGACATGTATTAGTAGCATAACTATGTATAGAGATATGTATTAGTAGCATAACTATGTATAGAGATATGTATTAGTAGCATAACTATGTATAGCGATATGTATTTGTAGCATAACTATGTATAGAGATATGTATTATTAGCATAACATGTATAGAGATATGTATTGGTAGCATAACTATGTATAGAGATATGTATTAGTAGCATAACTATGTATAGAGATATGTATTAGTAGCATAACTATGTATAGAGATATGTATTAGTAGCATAACTATGTATAGAGATATGTATTAGTAGCATAACTATGTATAGAGATATGTATTAGTAGCATAACTATGTATAGAGATATGTATTAGTAGCATAACTATGTATAGAGATATGTATTAGTAGCATAACTATGTATAGAGATATGTATTAGTAGCATAACTATGTATAGAGATATGTATTAGTAGCATAACTATGTATAGAGATATGTATTAGTAGCATAACTATGTATAGAGATATGTATTAGTAGCATAACTATGTATAGAGATATGTATTAGTCAGCATAACTATGTATAGAGATATGTATTAGTAGCATAACTATGTATAGAGATATGTATTAGTAGCATAACTATGTATAGAGATATGTATTAGTAGCATAACTATGTATAGAGATATGTATTAGTAGCATAACTATGTATAGAGATATGTATTAGTAGCATAACTATGTATAGAGATATGTATTAGTAGCATAACTATGTATAGAGATATGTATTAGTAGCATAACTATGTATAGAGATATGTATTAGTAGCATAATTATGTATAGACGATATGTATTAGTAGCATAACTATGTATAGCGATATGTATTAGTAGCATAACTATGTATAGAGATATGTATTAGTAGCATAACTATGTATAGCGATATGTATTAGTAGCATAACTATGTATAGCGATATGTATTAGTAGCATAACTATGTATAGAGATATGTATTAGTAGCATAACTATGTATAGAGATAAGTATTAGTAGCATAACTATGTATAGAGATATGTATTAGTAGCATAACTATGTATAGAGATATGTATTAGTAGCATAACTATGTATAGAGATATGTATTAGTAGCATAACTATGTATAGAGATATGTATTAGTAGCATAACTATGTATAGCGATATGTATTAGTAGCATAACTATGTATAGAGATATTGTATTATTAGCATAACTATGTATAGAGATATGTATTAGTAGCATAACTATGTATAGCGATATGTATTAGTAGCATACTATGTATAGCGATATGTATTAGTAGCATAACTATGTATAGAGATATGTATTAGTAGCATAACTATGTATAGAGATATGTATTAGTAGCATAACTATGTATAGTGATATGTATTAGTAGCATAACTATGTATAGAGATATGTATTAGTAGCATAACTATGTATAGAGATATGTATTAGTAGCATAACTATGTATAGAGATATGTATTAGTAGCATAACTATGTATAGAGATATGTATTAGTAGCATAACTATGTATAGAGATATGTATTAGTAGCATAACTATGTATAGAGATATGTATTAGTAGCATAACTATGTATAGAGATATGTATTAGTAGCATAACTATGTATAGAGATATGTATTAGTAGCATAACTATGTATAGAGATATGTATTAGTAGCATAACTATGTATAGAGATATGTATTAGTAGCATAACTATGTATAGAGATATGTATTAGTAGCATAACTATGTATAGCGATATGTATTAGTAGCATAACTATGTATAGAGATATGTATTAGTAGCATAACTATGTATAGAGATATGTATTAGTAGCATAACTATGTATAGAGATATGTATTAGTAGCATAACTATGTATAGAGATATGTATTAGTAGCATAACTATGTATAGAGATATGTATTAGTAGCATACTATGTATGAGATATGTTATTAGTAGCATAACTATGTATAGATATATGTATTAGTAGCATAACTATGTATAGAGATATGTATTAGTAGCATAACTAGTATAGAGATATAGTATTAGTAGCATAACTATGTATAGAGATATATGTATTAGTAGCATAACTATGTATAGAGATATATGTATTAGTAGCATAACTATGTATAGAGATATGTATTAGTAGCATAACTATGTATAGAGATATGTATTAGTAGCATAACTATGTATAGAGATATGTATTAGTAGCATAACTATGTATAGAGATATGTATTAGTAGCATAACTATGTATAGAGATATGTATTAGTAGCATAACTATGTATAGAGATATGTATTAGTAGCATAACTATGTATAGAGATATGTATTAGTAGCATAACTAGTATAGAGATATGTATTAGTAGCATAACTATGTATAGAGATATGTATTAGTAGCATAAACTATGTATAGAGATATGTATTAGTAGCATAACTATGTATAGAGATATGTATTAGTAGCATAACTATGTATAGAGATATGTATTAGTAGCATAACTATGTATAGAGATATGTATTAGTAGCATAACTATGTATAGAGATATGTATTAGTAGCATAACTATGTATAGAGATATGTATTAGTAGCATAACTATGATAGCGATATGTATTAGTAGCATAACTATGTATAGAGATATGTATTAGTAGCATAACTATGTATAGAGATATGTATTAGTAGCATAACTATGTATAGAGATATGTATTAGTAGCATAACTATGTATAGAGATATGTATTAGTAGCATAACTATGTATAGAGATATGTATATTAGTAGCATAACTATGTATAGAGATATGTATTAGTAGCATAACTATGTATAGCGATATGTATTAGTAGCATAACTATGTATAGAGATATGTATTAGTAGCATAACTATGTATAGAGATATGTATTAGTAGCATAACTATGTATAGAGATATGTATTAGTAGCATAAACTATGTAATAGAGCGATATGTATTAGTAGCATAACTATGTATAGAGACATGTATTAGTAGCATAACTATGTATAGAGACTGTATTAGTAGCATAACTATGTATAGAGATATGTATTAGTAGCATAACTATGTATAGAGATATGTATTAGTAGCATAACTATGTATAGAGATATGTATTAGTAGCATAACTATGTATAGAGATATGTATTAGTAGCATAACTATGTATAGCGATATGTATTAGTAGCATAACTATGTATAGAGATATGTATTAGTAGCATAACTATGTATAGAGATATGTATTAGTAGCATAACTATGTATAGAGATTATGTATTAGTAGCATAACTATGTATAGAGATATGTATTAGTAGCATAACTATGTATAGAGATATGTATTAGTAGCATAACTATGTATAGCGATATGTATTAGTAGCATAACTATGTATAGAGATATGTATTAGTAGCATAACTATGTATAGCGATATGTATTAGTAGCATAACTATGTATAGAGATATGTATTAGTAGCATAACTATGTATAGAGATATGTATTAGTAGCATAACTATGTATAGCGATATGTATTAGTAGCATAACTATGTATAGAGATATGTATTAGTAGCATAACTATGTATAGAGATATGTATTAGTAGCATAACTATGTATAGAGATATGTATTAGTAGCATAACTATGTATAGAGATATGTATTAGTAGCATAACTATGTATAGAGATATGTATTAGTAGCATAACTATGTATAGAGATATGTATTAGTAGCATAACTATGTATAGAGATATGTATTAGTAGCATAACTATGTATAGAGATATGTATTAGTAGCATAACTATGTATAGCGATATGTATTAGTAGCATAACTATGTATAGAGATATGTATTAGTAGCATAACTATGTATAGAGATATGTATTAGTAGCATAACTATGTATAGCGATATGTATTAGTAGCATAACTATGTATAGAGATATGTATTAGTAGCATAACTATGTATAGAGCGATATGTATTAGTAGCATAACTATGTATAGAGATATGTATTAGTAGCATAACTATGTATAGAGATATGTATTAGTAGCATAACTATGTATAGAGATATGTATTAGTAGCATAACTATGTATAGAGATATGTATTAGTAGCATAACTATGTATAGAGATATGTATTAGTAGCATAACTATGTATAGCGATATGTATTAGTAGCATAACTATGTATAGAGATATGTATTAGAAGCATAACTATGTATAGAGATATGTATTAGTAGCATAACTATGTATAGAGATATGTATTGTAGCATAACTATGTATAGAGATATGTATATTAGTACATAACTATGTATAGAGATATGTATTAGTAGCATAACTATGTATAGAGATATGTATTAGTAGCATAACTATGTATAGGATATGTATTAGTAGCATAACTATGTATAGAGATATGTATTAGCAGCATAACTATGTATAGAGATATGTATTAGCAGCATAACTATGTATAGAGATATGTATTAGCAGCATAACTATGTATAGAGATATGTATTAGTAGCATAACTATGTATAGAGATATGTATTTGTAGCATAAACTATGTATAGAGATATGTATTAGTAGCATAACTATGTATAGAGATATGTATTAGTAGCATAACTATGTATAGAGATATGTATTAGTAGCATAACTATGTGTAGAGATATGTATTAGTAGCATAACTATGTATAGAGATATGTATTAGTAGCATAACTATGTATAGAGATATGTATTAGTAGCATAACTATGTATAGAGATATGTATTAGTAGCATAAACTATGTATAGAGATATGTATTAGTAGCATAACTATGTATAGAGATATGTATTAGCAGCATAACTATGTATAGAGATATGTATTAGCAGCATAACTATGTATAGAGATATGTATTAGTAGCATAACTACGTATAGCGATATGTATTAGTAGCATAACTATGTATAGAGATATGTATTAGTAGCATAACTATGTATAGAGATATGTATTAGCAGCATAACTATGTATAGAGATATGTATAGTAGCATAACTATGTATAGAGATATGTATTAGCAGCATAACTATGTATAGCGATATGTATTAGTAGCATAACTATGTATAGAGATATGTATTAGTAGCATAACTATGTATAGAGATATGTATTAGTAGCATAACTATGTATAGAGATATGTATTAGTAGCATAACTATGTATAGAGATATGTATTAGTAGCATAACTATGTATAGAGATATGTATTAGTAGCATAACTATGTATAGAGATATGTATTAGTAGCATAACTATGTATAGCGATATGTATTAGTAGCATAACTATGTATAGAGATATGTATTAGTAGCATAACTATGTATAGCGATATGTATTAGTAGCATAACTATGTATAGAGATATGTATTAGCAGCATAACTATGTATAGAGATATGTATTAGTAGCATAACTATGTATAGCGATATGTATTAGTAGCATAACTATGTATAGCGATATGTATTAGTAGCATAACTATGTATAGAGATATGTATTAGTAGCATAACTATGTATAGAGATATGTATTAGTAGCATAACTATGTATAGAGATATGTATTAGTAGCATAACTATGTATAGCGATATGTATTAGTAGCATAACTATGTATAGCGATATGTATTAGTAGCATAACTATGTATAGCGATATGTATTAGTAGCATAAACTATGTATAGAGATATGTATTAGTAGCATAACTATGTATAGAGATATGTATTAGCAGCATAACTATGTATAGAGATATGTATTAGTAGCATAACTATGCATAGAGATATGTATTAGTAGCATAACTATGTATAGAGATATGTATTAGTAGCATAACTATGTATAGAGATATGTATTAGTAGCATAACTATGTATAGAGATATGTATTAGTAGCATAACTATGTATAGCGATATGTATTAGTAGCATAACTATGTATGGCGATATGTATTAGTAGCATAACTATGTATAGCGATATGTATTAGCAGCATAACTATGTATAGAGATATGTATTAGTAGCATAACTGTGCATAGAGATATGTATTAGTAGCATAACTGTGTATAGATATATATGTATTAGTAGCATAACTATGTATAGAGATATGTATTAGTAGCATAACTATGTATAGAGATATGTATTAGTAGCATAACTATGTATAGCGATATGTATTAGTAGCATAACTATGTATAGCGATATGTATTAGTAGCATAACTATGTATAGAGATATGTATTAGTAGCATAACTATGTATAGAGATATGTATTAGTAGCATAACTATGTATAGAGATATGTATTAGTAGCATAACTATGTATAGAGATATGTATTAGTAGCATAACTATGTATAGAGATATGTATTAGTAGCATAACTATGTATAGAGATATGTATTAGTAGCATAACTATGTATAGAGATATGTATTAGTAGCATAACTATGTATAGAGATATGTATTAGTAGCATAACTATGTATAGAGATATGTATTAGTAGCATAACTATGTATAGCGATATGTATTAGTAGCATAACTATGTATAACGATATGTATTAGTAGCATAACTATGTATAGCGATATGTATTAGCAGCATAACTATGTATAGAGATATGTATTAGTAGCATAACTATGCATAGAGATATTTATTAGTAGCATAACTATGCATAGAGATATGTATTAGTAGCATAACTATGTATAGATATATGTATTAGCAGCATAACTATGTATAGAGATATGTATTAGTAGCATAACTATGCATAGAGATATGTATTAGTAGCATAACTATGTATAGAGATATGTATTAGTAGCATAACTATGTATAGTGATATGTATTAGTAGCATAACTATGTATAGAGATATGTATTAGTAGCATAACTATGTATAGCGATATGTATTAGTAGCATAACTATGTATAGCGATATGTATTAGTAGCATAACTATGTATAGCGATATGTATTAGTAGCATAACTATGTATAGAGATATGTATTAGTAGCATAACTATGTATAGAGATATGTATTAGCAGCATAACTATGTATAGAGATATGTATTAGTAGCATAACTATGCATAGAGATATGTATTAGTAGCATAACTATGTATAGAGATATGTATTAGTAGCATAACTATGTATAGAGATATGTATTAGTAGCATAACTATGTATAGAGATATGTATTAGCAGCATAACTATGTATAGAGATATGTATTAGTAGCATAACTATGTATAGCGATATGTATTAGTAGCATAACTATGTATAGAGATGTGTATTAGTAGCATAACTATGTATAGCGATGTGTATTAGTAGCATAACTATGTATAGAGATATGTATTAGTAGCATAACTATGTATAGAGATATGTATTAGTAGCATAACTATGTATAGAGATATGTATTAGTAGCATAACTATGTATAGCGATATGTATTAGTAGCATAACTATGTATAGAGATATGTATTAGTAGCATAACTATGTATAGCGATATGTATTAGTAGCATAACTATGTATAGAGATATGTATTAGAAGCATAACTATGTATAGAGATATGTATTAGTAGCATAACTATGTATAGAGATATGTATTAGTAGCATAACTATGTATAGAGATATGTATTAGTAGCATAACTATGTATAGAGATATGTATTAGTAGCATAACTATGTATAGAGATATGTATTAGCAGCATAACTATGTATAGAGATATGTATTAGTAGCATAACTATGTATAGCGATATGTATTAGTAGCATAACTATGTATAGAGATATGTATTAGTAGCATAACTATGTATAGCGATATGTATTAGTAGCATAACTATGTATAGCGATATGTATTAGTAGCATAACTATGTATAGAGATATGTATTAGAAGCATAACTATGTATAGAGATATGTATTAGTAGCATAACTATTTTGCCGCTTCTCTCTTTCCAAATTAATTGAAATACTTTCAGACCTAATCAAGTTTGTTATTTTAAATAATATTGTTATAATTTCTAATATACCGGTACGTGTAGATGCATGCGACTTCGGTAAATTAATAAAGTAAAGTGATCCCATAACAGGCCCGGAGGCCCTTGGGGTAGTGGGAGGTTAAGGCTCCCACTTTTCTAAACAATCGGCACTCTATGTCAGCCGGGTTGTCAGCCCTGCGTGACGGCCGCCTTTACCCCCAGAACAAGCCTCTGGTACTCATTTCTGTTAGAGGCTGAGTCGACCCCAGGGCCATTGTGCCGCCAGAGGGTTTGGGTCAGTTTAAAAATACTGACCCCAACGAGACTTTAACCCTCGACCCTCCGGCTTGTAGCTCAGTGCCTTAACCACTACGCTACGGATTAATGCCACTGGAATTTGATAGCAAATCAGATGGCGTGTAAAATAGTAACATCGCTCCACCAATCACAGATGCCAGCGGAAGGGTACCTTTTGTGACTTTGTTTACAATACAACATGAACTAACGCCGAATACTATTTGTTGCCAGGATCAGGAGTCAATCAGTTGTGTGGACGGAGATACAATGAATTGTGATCAGAAGAAACTGTGGCAAGTGAAGGCGATAGGGACTGTACATAAATAAGTAGATAAATAAATAAATAAATAAATAAATAAACTTTAAATCAAGATTAATTATTGCAGCAATTTGTGAATGAAATGACACTGAAAGTACATAGATTCAAATAAAGTTATTATAGAATTTTACGCGATCATCTGTTATGTTTCGTTACGAGAAAACAACATAAGAACAACTTCCCGGTAGCGAGTCACATTAATATAAAATTGACAACATAATGTATTACACTATTTGAATGTAGCTTGATTCTCAAGTTATTTTATAATAAACTTCATGGGACTCATATATGATACATATATGTTGACATTTCGGAGTCTTCATTTAATATTTACTACAGAATTCTACCTGTAACTTAGAAGAAAACAGGAATGCTTCGCAATTTTTTACGCTTTGTTAGGTTTGCGAATCATAAACAACTGAACCTAGAATATATTACTTCAGTTTTTTTCCCTCTCATCTCTACTTCAACTGTTTTCCCTCCTGTTCAAATATTTGTTCATATATATACATTTATTTTATCTGTCATATACATAAGAGAAAAATTGTTTCTTTTCTTATTTATTTCGTTTTCATTTTAACCTTTTCTATCGTATTTTTCTTACTTTGTATTCAACCCTTATTCTTCCCCATTTCCTTGCATTTTTTTTCTCGCTGTCTTCGCAACATTTCTTTTCAAAAAGTATTTTATTTTTGATGGCGTAAGCAAGTTACGAAGTAGAGCGAGTATGCATAAAAAAGAAACGGAAAATTGTATTCGTTTGTTACGATTTTGTGAAATCTTACGTATGACTGACTATTCCACATCTCTATACGTGCAAAAACATGTGCAGCCGTCCAAGTTATTGTAAAATCAACTAGAAATAGCATAATTTTGTTTTTAAAAATAATTTGAATTTTATACTGAAACATATTCAAGTTATTGCAAACATTATGGCTATGTGATTTATTCTTCATTTTCTTCTTCTTCATCTTCTGATTTACGTCGCGGAGCTCGGACTTATACGTAAAAAGATCAAAAGAGGAAATTGCAGATTATTTGTATAAGACTGGAAAAGAAAATAAAGCATTGCTCGCATCTGGTTTCGAGATCCGCATCGTAAAAGCACTCAAATCTGAAATAAACGCTTTCTGATCAAATGTTTCTTTCGATTCTTTTACTCCCAGATTTAAATTACGAAGCTAATGAGCTCACATATTAAGAGCGTTGTTAAATGAAATGTGTAACTAGTATTCTGATTATCATTATGTAATTGTTTTTTTTTGTTCAAATGCCCCAGGTTTGTCTTTCGACATTCCTGGTTTCTCTTCTGGCATGGCGTACTTGTAACCCACTTCTAAGGTTGGGGCGCCTGGAAGGCGGGGTTACGTTGCCCCGATGATATGATGGGTGATGATGATGATAATGGTGCCCCAGGAGAGTCCCTAATCCTAAGCTTAACCTAAGATGAATATGAATGATGATGATTGCGATGGCCATATGATATCGGAGACCGTTAGGGCCTTAAAGTTTTCCTGACATTTGTCTTACAGGTGAGGAAAAACCCGATAAAAACCTCACCCAGAAAAACTGTCGAACCCGGGCCCGCTGCGTGACAAGGCAGCACGCTACCCCGAGACCACAGCGGTGGACTCATTATGTAATTGTATTAACTGATTATTTTATTAATTTTCAGCACGTATTACGAATGAAAGAACAGCGCATACCAAGAAGAATGTATAATTATAAACCAAAAGGGAGAAGATTTTTGGGAAGACCATTGAAGAGATGGAAGGATCAATTCGATCTATAATGAGATCGGAACAGGCCATTGGGCTTAATCCTTATTGTTGATGGTGATGATTATTATTAAAAATCTATCTTGATCCATATTCTCCCATGATAAATACACTAGCTATAAACTTACTCATAAATTTTGGTCCACAGCTTATACAGTAGTTGTAAGCCTACATTAGGCCTATATCATTTGTTAATTCGTACACTGCGCTAAATCATTGTTTTCTAAAACATTTCAAAATAAAATGTTAAATATTAAAAATATATAATATAAAATTGAAGGGCGTAGAGCAATAACATGATAAACCACATATTGTTTTTTTCTGAGATACAAGTATTTTTAATGTTTCAAAAAATTATAAATACTAATTGTGCAGTGTTGTTGTTAATACATTGTGTGTCTATATGTTTTAACTCATCACTGGCGCACTTACAAATCATTTTATGGACATTCCAATACTTTATTTGCTATCATTGTAATAAATTACATTTCTTAACAGAATTTGCCTTATCATGTTATTGCCAGCTCTTCAGTTATAAAATTAAGTATCTTGTATATCAGTCAACTGAACTGATAAAATTAATTCACTGTAAGTATTTCGGGACTAGTCCCATCATCAGCAGAAGGTTAAATTACTACTGACCATGGATAAAGTATTTCAATACTTAACCTTGAAATAGGCAATGCATCCTATACGAAACCATTATTTAACTTATTTCATCATTTTAATCAAACAATAAAACAGCGAATGAGAAGAAATTACTTACATTTTTGTCAAATAACACAGTATATAGCAACACACATCTTGTCTTCACTGCGGTCTGTCACATTTAATCTGGAATGAATAAATGTATTTCCCCAATTTAACCTTTAAATCTCACCCTAAGCAGAAAATTAGTTAGTTACTGATAATGAATTAAATACTTAAATACTTCAGTCCTGAAAGATCTACAGTGAATTAATAATTTTATCATGAGGGACGGAATTATAAGGTACCGGTACATCATTTTGTAACTTGAAATATCTACATTGTTTCTGTATCGGGACTAACACCTCTACGGAATTTTATCACGAAACGTATTAGTGTTGAAAATGTTAGAAATTCAGTAATAACTTCATTTCAATTTAATCCATTTAAATATTTCAAATTATAAATTATTCATGTATTGAAGGGTTTTCATTTTACATCGGTCATCGAACAATTGACTTAAAGAGCACACATAACTGCTGTGGATGAACTCTACCGAATTGAACCTTCTTTTGAATTGTAATAAACTAATATGCAAGTGAATGAGGATGACTTGTCTTTACAGTTTCAAATCATTCACAATTTTCAGTTGAATAATGTATAGCCTAAAATATGGAGTAACTAAGGATATTGATTAAGGGTATTAGTATAGAGATTAAAAGTGTATATAAAACACTGGATATTCCAACTCTTTGTATTTTATTGTATTGTAAGCCTATGTTTTCCCTTTACAGAGATTCCCTACAGGGAAGAATTTGAACCATACTAATTTAGTTACACTTGTTTTCGTATAGATGTCATTTTGAGTGGTACGTGGTCAGCTTCCGCCTCATACTGACATCTAGGAAACCAAGGTAGTACTAGGACGGGACAATTACGTAAATTTTGCTTAGAGGCCTTTTCATTCAGGCTTAAGGATTTTTTACGAGCCTGAAAATCTTCAGACTCGGGACCCACGGCTTAAAGGACTTGCTCCTTGGATTTTTCCGTCCTAAAAAAAACCATCGACCCCGGCCGGGTTTGAACCCGCGACCCTCGGGACCAGAGGCAAGGAGCATAACCACTAGTCCACCGCGGCCGACAACTCTTTTGTATGGTAGCGAAGTATGGACACTGAAACAGAATGATATACAGAGACTTAGATCTGCTGAAATGAGGTACCTTCGGAGGACTGCAGGATACACACTACTAGATCACAAAAAATGAAGCCATCTTAGAAGAATTACACATGGAACCTTTAGAAAACAAAATGTTTGATTATAAGTCACGATGGGTGCAACATGTTCATCGAATGGAAAATCACAGGATACCCAAACAAATGTTAAGCTATCAACCTGCAGGAAGAAGAAAACTAGGACGTCCACTCAAAATACTTTTGGATGGTTTTTTCTCTTGAGGCCGAAACAGATCAACAAATGGTCTAAATTCGTGAATGGACTATTATGATGATAAATATTTGTATATGGTGCATTTGCTTGCTTACTTTTAAAAATACTAATTATATTTGCCTCGTTTTATGAATGTATTGTAGTAGCTACCCTTTTCTAATAATATGAAAGTTATAATGGAAAATTATAATGTTAGGTGTTTTGTAGGTCCAATCTCCCCTGTTGATAAAATTATTAATTTACTATAGGTTTTTCGGGATAGTCCCATCCTGAGCTATAGGTTTTTGTTTCTTAAGTACTGACTCCATAGTCAGTAACAAACCAACCTGCAGAGGATGGGATAGTCCCGAAATGCCTATAGTGAATCAATTTAACCATTGAGGAGACGGATTTAAAAGGTAGTTAATTCTATAATTTTATATTATAACTCACATCAAAGGAATTTTATCACGAATTTTATTAGTATTGCCCCTTTTGCAATTTGTTCTCCTTATAGTGCAAAAATATAATGTTTCATTTATTTGTCAGTCATTTTATAAAACCTTACACTACTGAAGTAAGGCATGGTATTAAAACATGTTTAACAAACCGTAAATTTATTTTTCTCAGGTGTTCCAGATTTTCTCTTAAATTTACCGAATCGTAAAATGTTTCACAGTAGGTACTGTAGTGAATCTATACAGTCTATGTGGGATTTCTTTAACTTCATAATTAGATAGAAAATTCCTAGAATTCGTGTTAAACCCACAAGTCTATGACGTAAATGAAAATGTTTTAGCCTCCATCGCAAAGTGTGATGATTAAGGAAAAAAGCCTTGCGGGATAGTCTAAACAAAACGCTTCTTTTTCCAGTTTTCTTCACTTTCTACACATAATCCTCGCTCCTTCGCACTTAATCCTCCGAGGAAATCTGCTGGCAAGTCACTGATTAAAACAAGCCTGGCTTTTCTCTACCAGGTGAAAAAAAAATAAACACAGACTTACCGCGGAGGTTAAAAAAATATTCACAGGCCTACACCTACACATGTAGCTATATCTATTATAAAACACACACATACATACACACACACACACACATATATATATATATATATATATATATATATATATATAATTTATTTACTTTAAAATATGTTATTTGTATGACCAATATTTTAGTGTCAACACATATTTATGTCCCTAATAATCACTCTCTCTACACTCGCCTGTGTAGGCCTACATAGTACAAGTACAAAGTTAGGTTAAATTGAAAATAGTCCATATTAAAGCCACATTTCCACCTACGAGCTCTAGAGCGGAACTCAAAGCACGAAAGTTGTAGTTGGTGACATTGGAAAACTCGCGCACACATTTTATTTTGTACTCATTGCTGTCCACGTAATCAGTATAGCCCAGTACATTTTTCCAATTTCTGTTCTGATATTCAGTGAGCTTGAATTTCAAGATCTCCCTTTCTTACTTATCCAAGATGGACACCATCACAAAATTTAGGTTGTCCTTCTTGCAGCATTCTTTTTACATAATTTCTCGAGTACTCAGACTGTTCTTCGTACAAAATGTATCTCGTTTTCCTCTCTCACAAACATAATTCGCCATTTCTCCGTACTCATATCATCTTTTTTGTTTCATTTCATCTCCTCTTATGAAATTCGATATACAAGATCAGCCGGCATTCTTGAACATATATTCAGTAGTGGAGGCTACATCTTATCTCATCCTTTGACCTGGTATTACGTCAACACGAATAGAGTATTTACTTTCACTTGCAATTTGTTGTATTCAGTGTTGTTATCATTTAAGATGCCACTCGTGATCTGTGTACTCAGCCGTTATACATGTTCCTTCCACTCCAAAAAAAGTTAATGTATCGTATTGTGTGATACCAAATATCCCGTTGATCAGTTGATTCATTTGTAATGTTTATTTCCAATGTATCATAACACATTTTATCGCGATACAACATGTAAATAGCACATTACTCTGTAGTACGTCATCGGAAATCATGGCTTCCTTATATCAAAACGCTCAGCGACGATCGCTGAACAAACTTTGAAACTTTGTTGATAGTGTTCTGATATGCACTGTAGATTATATATATTTTCTCTGCTGGATGATGTAAATGTTAAACTATTTTCTGCCCAGCCTAAGAAAGACACTTCAGGAAAATAAATGGGTGGGTAATCCACGAAGCACATGACTGCTGCATCTACTGCGATTCGTTCATGGCCAAAGCACAGTTCAGTGGAAGCGAAAAAGTAGATAATGTACTCGATTAATATATTACATATTTGAAGCTATTTATGTCAACTATAGTTGCTCAGAATACAGTATATACGTACATATTTCTTCGAGACTAACTAAAAATTCGCATTTGTTTGAAACTGAACGATTCTTCAAAGTAAGTTAAATGTCCGTTAGAAATATGGCGGCTGTTGGGTAGTTTGTTACTCCATGATAAAATGTGTGATAAAAATTATTAGAAGCTCAATGGTAAATTGTTAAAGAGTGGTGAAACACGATTTTACATGTATTTTGTAAGTTTATGGAACATAATCCTGGCACTTTAGTGAACGATATAGTGCATTAATTTATCGCCTTGTAACAAACAACTGGCATTGTTCGCCTGCGCTTTTACATGTGCTGCGCGGAGTAATACATTCGGAAGTTAAATGTAAAAGTGTGCTTCTTATCGTTGGACAAATAATAGGCTGTACTCGGGTAGTTAAATCATGAGTTAGAGACAGTACATTAGAGCGAATTGCTGATTATGTAGTGGAAATTTTCACATTTATCGGTAAAATAAAATATAGATTCGTGGGTGAGGTTATTTCAGGGTTTTTCTTCATCTGGAAAACAAATGTTAGGAAACGTTAAGGCCTATAACACCATCTGGCTATCATTATAATCACTATTATATTAACCTCATAAGATTAAGTTTAGGCTTAAGGCCTCTCCAGGCGCCTTATTATCATCATCACCTATCATATATCCGGGGCAGCGTACTTCCGCCTTCAAGGCGTCCCAGCCTCAGAAGTTGGTTACACTAACGTCATACCCGCATAGATTTCCAGAATGTCTGAGAACCTGGTGGCACTTGTACATAATACAAAAAAGTTCTCATTAAAAATAATTCAAATTTATTCATTGCGTTTTTTTCTCTTCGCACTGAATAATTTGCATGTTTTCTCTTCATGCTTGACCTTCTCCTATGATATTCGAACACGCTAATCTTCCATGATTCGATAATATTTGTAGTATCGACAATGAGATCAGCTTCATAGACTTATGGTCAGAGATTCTGATTACAATTCATGAGGCCACGGTTTGAATTCCCGCTCAGACTACGGTAATTTTTCCTTAAAGGGAATTATTTCTATGAACCCCCCATGGTATAGAATTTAGGTAAGTTTAGCTTAAGGTCTCTCCTGGCACTTCATTATAATTTATGAACCGTCATATCATCTGGGTAACTTAACTCCATCTTCTAGGAGTCCCTAACTCAGAATTAATTACAATTCCTCCAATACCAGTGAATCCTAGAACTGTCGTAAGACAACCTGGAGACATTGTAGTAGTAGTAGTAGTAGTAGTAGTAGTAGTAGTAGTAGTAGTGGTGGTGGTGGTTGGCGGTGGCGGTGGGTGGTGGTGGTGGCGGTGGTGGTGGTGGTGGCGGTGGCGGTAGTAGCAGCAACAGCGGCAGCGGCGGCGGTGGTAGTACTTTATTAGACTAATCGTAAGATGCATACAATGCAATTTACAAATATGGATCGCACGGGCAGCAAACCGTACGTGCTGTGGGTAGTCCGTAATGAAAAAAATAAATAATTATAAAGATTTTTATACCTTGTATAACTCAGTCGTCCACAACTGTAATAATTTATGTTATAATCTTCGTTATATTATTAAAATTCAAAGCTTTTTGAAGTTATGCTTCATCTTCAGGTTATTAGGTGTATTTTCATTTAATAAATTTTTTATTCTCCAAAGAAATTGAAATCATCAAAGAAGCAGAGAATAAAAGTGTATTGAATGAAAATTCGCCTAATAACCAAAGCTGCCTATATATTTATAAATCTTTCCGGCAACAGCTGATGCCTCCAATATTCCAAATTGTAATATTTTCCTAATATATTCATTTAAACTTCCAAGATCCTGCACATTGGACATATAGTGATCGTCAGTAATTTTTAGAAATGTCCATATCCCTTCCCTAAACTAAGCGAGCCCTGATCTCTCTCTTTAATTCCTAGACTATATATACATTCACTGTTCTTACAAGAAACTTAATCAGTTTGGGGGAAAATAATTATATATTAATTCATAGTGTTCTGCTCAAGAGCAGGTCTTTCACTGCAAACTCAGCATTCTCCATTCGTTTCTTAACTCAGCTTTCTTTTTTGTATCTGCATAGAAACCACTTATTTAAATATTATATATATATATATATATAATTATTTCCCTAAACTGATTAAGTTTCTTGTAAGAACAGTGAATGTTTTTCCATACAATTAGCGAATATATTTTGTTTGTTTATATTAGTGATGGAACGGATAGCTGTCTGGCCGGATAGCCGGATATCCGACTGAACATTGCTGAAGAGCGGGTCGTAACGAGGGAGCTCGTGTAGATGGCACATGAACGATGGGACGGACTCGGGTGAATTCGGGTCTTTTCGTTCTTGAGCGAAGTTGGCAAGTGTTTAATTGACTGGTTGAATTGTTTGCAAACACGACCATTTGAGTTTATTAAATAACGTGCTATTGTAGTTTGAGGTTATTATAAAAGTATTTTAAGTAATTCTAAAAATATTTAGCGACGAAAAATGACAGTAGCAGTTCATGTTTAACACCGGCTAAATGAGTAGAGGAGAGGTGACAGAGTCGGCTGTATCTCACGAAACTCATGACACGTTCTGGGATTGCTTCAACGAGGTAGCAAATGAAAACAACGGTAGTCAGTCTGACGATCAAGAAAAAAACGCGATTGTATGTAAGATTGATTTTTATGTGAAGTCAGTGCGAATTGATCGCCATCGTGACCCTTATATTTGGTAGTCAGCTAATGCTGCACAATACCCGAACTTAACGAAGTTTGCCAAAATTTATCTTTCAGCACCCTGTGGCTTTGTCTGTGAAGACAAGCCAAACCGTTTATAGCCTCTTAATGCAGAGAAATTGGTATTCAATCATCATAATTTGCCCTTAGTGCAGTACGAGTACAATGTTTTTACTGTAAAATGAAAATGTGGTGATTATACTTGTTAAGTCTTCTTCTTCTTCTTGTTCTTCTTCCTCACGGTTTAGGCATATTTACTAGCCTGTTCCGGCTCCAAATTGCTGCTGATTCCATCTTTTCTTTGGTCTTCCCAAACTTCTTCTTCCTAGTGGTGAATAGCTTTCTGTCATCCTTGCCAAGTGTTCTTTCCAATTTGTTCCGTATTTCACTTTCGTTGTGTTTAAGTCCTCTACTTTTAGTTATTGTCTTATTTCTGTGTTATGTTCTTTGTCTGTTCTTTGATATCCTGCTATTGGTCTGAGGAATTTAATTTCAGCAGTTTGTATTCTGGCAGATCGTTGTGTTGCTAGTGTCCGTGTTTCGGCTCCATAAGTAATAATAGGCACTGCCATTGTCTTGTATAATTTCATTATAGAGTCTTTCCTGGTTTTATTTTTCGAAGTTCTTTTTTAGTGTACCTGTTATATAATTAAACTTATTTAGTTTATTTATATATTTGTTAAGTGAATTAAATAAAGTAGCTAAATTTTACATTTCGTATTTTTTAAATCCACTGTCCGGCCGGATACTAGCTTATTATCAGATATCCGACCGGATAGTAAATTTAGGCCGGATACCGGATAGTTACCTGATAATCGTTTCATCGTTATTTTAAAACCTAGCATAAACAATGATATGAGATTTCATTATTTACATATAGTATTTGACTACAATCCGGTTAAATACTGAAATGAACTGTAAATATGCCCAATTCACCAATTAATGATTAAAATGGTCAACATATTTCTACAGCTAAGTTATCATTCTCAAGACCAGATATTGAATCTTCTTCTTCCTTCCAAGTATTAGGCCAAGGCCTGTTACGATCCTATAGAAAATTTTCCCTCCAGCGTTTCATAGGACGGGCCAGTGATCTTCGTCCTCTTGGTATATAATTATAAACAGCTTTGGGGATCCGATTTGAACTCATTCTTTCAAGATGGTGTTTCCAATTTAGTTGGTACTGTTTAATATATTCCAAAATTGACGTAGTCTTCAATTCTTTTAAGACATCTGTGTTCCTTTTCCGATCCCATCTGGTGTAACCCGCTGTTCTGCGCATGAATCTCATTTCACAAGCCGTTATTCTGCTTTCATATTGTCTTTTTAGTATCCATAGGTCAACACTGGTCTAGCCAAAGTGTTATATAAACGTAATCTTGTGTTTTTTTGTACAAGGGATGGTTTGATAACTTGATTAATAATTCCTAAACTTTTATTATAACTAGTAATTTTTTCAGGGATATCTTTTTCATCCCAGATAGAGAGATATTGAATCAATATCATTAATTGGTGAACTGGGCATATTTACTGTTTATTTTAGTATTTTATCACCAAGAAGATTAGTTGTATATTAAATACATTGGACATCCGGTTAAACATTGTTTAAAAAATTTAGCTTCATATGTCTTATTTCACAATGGTAGATTGTAATTGTGTCTTCCCCAGAGGGTAATACTAAGAAACTAAGAACACGTTCGCTAACATGCAGGTTGTGACGTCACAGTTATAACTGCCCTAGTGCGTGCCTAGGAGCATTACAAGTTGTTGTACGTACTGCATTATCCACTTAAACTAACGGTGAGGGGGCATTTTTCAGTTTGACAGGTTTTGTGAAAGCAGAGATGGATATCACTTAGCAATGCCAAATATACGTCATCAGATAACACAACTTGTATAAATACAACTTTACACCTTCGCCTATAGTTGACGGCGAAACTGCTGCATTTGACGTTAGCCAATAGTTGCGAAGTGTAGGCTATACATCTAATATACCTGCATCAACTCTTATATTTACGGAAATCGAATATTAATGTGACAGATATTTAAGTCCTAGCACAGACCTATCTTTGACGATCGAAAGTATCATTCTGGTTGGATATGAATAGGTGTTACTAAAGGGTTGGCGGGAGTAAAATTATCTGGATTAAATTGTTTATATTAAACATATATATATATATATATATATATATAGTCCACCGCTCTGGTCTCGATGTAGCGTGCTGCCTTGTCACACAGCGGGCCCGGCTTCGATCCCCGGTCGGGGCAGTTTTTCTAGGTGAGGTTTTTATCGGGGTTTTTTCTCTCGTGTAAGACAAATGTCACGAAACCTTTAAGGCCCAAACGGTCCCCGAAATCATATGGCCATCATCACCATCATCATCCTCATCATCATCCTTCAGCGGTGTGGAAAGCAACGGGAAGCTACCACACGTACAATTCCCTAGTAAAGCTGCAAGCTTAGTATGAAAATGCTATGATTGCAGTGAAGGACCTGCCTTCGGGCAGAATTACTATGGATGGATATATATATATATATATATATATATATATATATAAGAACTTACAATAAAATATGGCTTAATAATTAATATATATATTAAATCCTAATATAAATAGATGAATATTAATATTAATTATTTCATAACATTATTAATCCTTTTATATAAAGGGGGATAAAATTGGAGTAGTAAGCTGCTAGAACTTAAGACTTAAAGAAGCTTCTCTATCTATAACTTTGAAGGTTATTAGTTTATTTAACTTAAAATCTTCTTAAGATTAACTAAATTAAGTAAACTTTAATAAATATTGATAATAAGCGTTCTTAGAATTAACCCTAAACCTGAAGAGGCTGAAACTAAGATAACGATAGAATTAATTGATTTATTGGTTGTTTTGGCCGCTATAACAAAAAGAGCTCAAATTCCTTTTTCTTCTTGACTGCCGGCGGTGAAATTTGAATTTTAATTTATCTTACATTATTTTTATGAAACTATGAAATCTAATTGATAGAATAGGATTATATACTCTATTATTTATGAATTAAAAGTTTTTACTGGTATGGCTGTAAGGCTACCAAAATTTCAAATATAAGTGGTTCTCTATTCGTTTTGAGATGTAAAGTATAACGTTATTTTTCCGAAATCCACATATTCTCAATTGAACAGCCGTATAACTAGTCCATGCTATTTTTCCCACAATAATCAATAATCTATTGATTCAATTCCCTCTCACATTTTTATATGAACACTTTTTTTTGTTAACATGCGGCAAGTCTGATGCTGTATAAACGGAAACGACCTTTACTGTAATAATAATAATGATAATAATAATAATAATATATAATAATAATACAATAATTATTTTCCATCTTTCACAATATTTCACATCTTCCAGCGATCATTCTGTACTATATTTCTCTGTCATTCCAATCTCAATTTCCAATCCCTTTCCCCTCATGCTGATTAAAATACCATAAATCAATGTTATAGAAATAATAATAATAATAATAATAATAATAATAATAATAATATTATGATATAATTTTCTCTGTCTATAACCGGTTGAATGAAATTGAAGGCTCTGAATCTGCCACTGTAAAAATATAATTAAATAATAATGATACATTACTATTATTGTTAAATAAAATATTATTATTATTATTATTATTATTATTATTATTATCATTATTACTATTATTCGGTCGTATTATAGTAAATTGCAGCAATAAGCTCATCGTAAGGTCGCGAGTTTGAATCCCGGTGGTGTTAGGATTTTTAACAGGTAAACCTTATGACAGGACCATGCCTCTGGGGCCAATTAATTCGCTAATGGAAATGAATATACGATGTTTGTTCTGAGCGTAAGGTAGACCTTACGCAGGGCTGAAAACTTGGCTGCTGACATTATGCTGGTTGTCTAGAAAGGTGAAAGCCTTCTAAACCCTAAGTGTCTCGTTAGACCTATAGTTGGATGCGTTTACCCTATTACACTGGTCTACAAGGTTTTCTTTACAAGAAATCTAATTAGTGAATCTAGTGCATTTTTCATACTGAATTCAGATATGAAGTCACACATTTTCCATCAGGCACAGTTTTTTTTTTTGTGACAGCTACTTTTTTGAAATTGATTTTAGCATTCTCTTTGACCTATCATAGGAACCTTTACCTTATATGTAGTGATTTTATTCAAGCTGTATTTAAGGAAATTATATGTAATGTTTTGCTGAACCATCAAGAGACAAGACTGTGCAGGTTCATGCGTGTTTTAACATGCTCAGACCTGTTAATCTGCATTGCACTGTGTCAGTTTTGAGCTGACTGTGAGCTTGTTAGCACGAATATCACTAGCGAAAATATATTTCATTCCTTTCTGTTTAGAAGTGTATTGTGTGTGTTTTCTTCTTTCATCATGCTACGAAAGTGTATAAATCATGCAGAGAATTTCTGCTATATTTGTGGTAAGTTGGCCTTCTAGCCTCAGAGGTGAAATTTCACACCACTTGTGAAAGAGTGTTATGAACTTTACTTTGTCTGTCAAGTGGGTGATTTTGATAAGAGCTGGGCCCCAAATATATGCTGTGTTTCGTGTGTTAGACTGTTGATTGGGTGGAAAAATTGTACACTTCATATGTCATTTGCAATTCCCATGATTTGGAGGGAACCGAAGGATCATCTAACTGATTGTTATTTTTGTTTAACAAATATTAAAGGAATCACATATAAATCAAAATATACAGTTAAGTACCCGAATTTGCCATCTGCAATGAGGCCTGTCTTACACAATGAAGAGTTCCCTGTACCAGTATATGCAGATATGACCTTAACTCATAACTCTGATTCTGACCTAGCTCAAACTGAAAATGATTCAGATGGAAATAAAAATGATCTTACATATGAAGGCAGTAGCTGTTCAGCAGAACCATACTTACCCAATCAACTAGACTTCAATGATCTGGTACGGGATTTAAACCTGTCTAAACAGCAAGCTGAAGTTTTAAAGTACACACTCAAAGGCTGGAATCTACTTCAAAAATATGTAAGAATATGTAGTTATTGTAGCCGCCATAGTGCTTTCGAAGACTGTTTCTCTGAAGAAAATGGTATTGTGTATTGCAATGATATTTGTTCTGTTATGGAAACTCTTGGGCATCAACACCAGCCAAATGAGTGGCGATTGTTCATAGACTCCTCTAAATTTAGTTTGAAGGCTGTGTTGCTACATATTGGCAATGAACTTCCATCAATACCTGTAACGCATGCCGCTGATATGAAAGAGACATATGAAAATATGAAACTGGTTTTAGAAAAAATCCAATATGAAAAATATAAATGGTATGTCTGTAGTGATTCAAAGGTCATTGCTTTATTGCTTGGTTTGCAACTTGGGTTCACCAAATTTTGCTGTTTTTTATGCGAATGGGACAGCAGAGATAAGAAGTAGCACTACGTTAGAAAACCATGGCCTAAACGTGAATCTCTTATCCCTGGCCAGAAAAATGTGTCACATATCCCTTTAGTGAATCCTGAAAAAATATATTTACGTCCATTGCATATTAAATTAGGAGTAATGAAATATTTTGCCAAAGCTATGGATAAACTTTCTGATGCATCCTTTTACTTGAAATGGAAATTACCCAAAGTCAGTGATGCTAAACTGAAAGACGGAATTTTTATAGGGCCCCAAATACGGTCACTAATGGCTGATGAACATTTTGAAGGTCTGTTAAATCCTCTGGAAAAAGCAGTCTGGCAGTCTTTCAAAAATTTATGTTGCAATTTCCTTGGAAACCACAAAGTAGAAAACTATCGTGACATAGTGGCTGATCTTCTACATTCTTATAAAGCTATGGGATGCAACACATCCTTAAAAATGCACTTTTTGGACTCTCACTTAGATTTATTTCCGGAAAATGTTGGGGCTGTCTCTGATGAGCACAGTGAGCGTTTTTATCATCAAATTTCCACAATGGAAAAGAGGTTCCAAGGCAAGTGGAGTTCTAATATGCTGACTGACTACTGTTGGACCAAGAAGAGAGATGTTCCCGATGCAAAATGCGCCCGAAAATCACTATCTACCACTTTCTAGGTAAGTCAGATTGAGTTGGATTCAGATGGATTTTATTAAAAATTATAAAAGAAATGAAAATGAATATCACAGAAAACTCTTGCCAGATAGGAAAAAACTAAACTGATGTTTAAATACAAGATGAAAAATACTTCTAAAATCTCATATTTTATTCTTGTGAAAGAAAAAAAGTTCATTTTTGTCGACTAGTGTTATTATCATTATTATTATAATAATTATTAGGTACATTATTATTAGTATCGTTATTATTGTTATTATTGTCATTATTATTATTATTATTATTATTATTATTATTATTATTATTATTATTATTATTATTATTATTATTATTATTATTATTATTACGATAGTATCAGACAGTGAAGTTCATACACCTCGTTTCAGTTTCTCTTGTTTTTATATCAGTTTTATGTGATAGTTAATGCAATTCAAATCGTTTGTACTGTGTATATGTATAAGGACGAAGCAGATAATCTACAAATGTTATGAATGAAAAATATGATAAATTGGTGAGAGTATATGGATCGAAGAATTTCGTTTCTGTCCCGCGCCGTAGCCGAGCGGTTAAGGTAGGAAGCCTTGGCGCAGAGCTACGGGACTTGCGCTGGTTCGAGTCTCCATGTGGGAAGAAATTTTCTCATGGTATTTCGGCCAGTATGGGACCGGTGCCCACCCAGCATCGTGAGGCAATTGGGTAGCAACAATAAGTAGCGGCTCCAGGTTGAGGAACCAGATATAACGGCTGGGGGACTCGACATGCTAACCACATGTCACCCCTACACTGGCTGTTGATCATCTACCTCTGTGATTGACACATGTGGATGTTAAGGGCCAGCAGCCGGCTGGTAAAAGGGCAACCGCTGAAAAAGTGGAAAGACCCTCAATCGGAGAATTTCGTTTCTAATATAACTTATAGAAATACATATCTAAAACATCAGATATGTTACATTAAATAAAGAGAAGAAGGTAGAAATATTTGTAATCTGGATCATAAGACGAATACTTTTTCCCATGAGAGATGAGAACGAAAACTAAAAGATGGTTCATTATGAGGAATTTCCTAATTTACATCGCTGTGTTAATGTTGTCAGCAGCCCTAGTAGATTCTAAAACAAAGCAAATGCTACAGGTTAGATACTACGCGAGTAGTGAGAGAGGTGGGGAGTAATATGCAATCATGCAATCATCGATTACTATACAATTGTGTAATACTGTCATTTCAGTTCTGATACACGTATTATGGGGATTGGTGGACTTATAAAGTGTGCATTGTTTATGTAAAATTGTAAGCTTTCACGACAGGTGTCTTGATATCTGTTGGGTTTGTCTTTCGGGTTGCGTAAATGGGCCGACGCGATCTAGCTTTCTCAAAACGCAACGTTTAGTATACTATGACGGTAGACATCATCAGGAGATTCTGCGTGCTCTTTGTACTCCGAAACTATTCAATTGTCGGCTGCAGACAGTTGAAGAGTTCGGGGTTAATACAGCACGAAGAATCTCCTGAGGATGGCTACCCACAGTAGTAGATGAAACGTTGAATGTTAAGAAAGCTAGACCATGATAATTTAATCCGAAAGACCAACCCAACAGATGTGCATTGTTTGTTTATGTTTGATTTCTCTAGGTTTTTCAGCATCGAAAATAGGCCTACTGAGTAGTGTTTTAGAAACGTTGTTATATAAGTGGAATTGTCTGTGGGTAATATACCATTTTTGCAGCACCGTAACTATAACCTGGTTCCTTCTAGACGTATTGCTACCGTCCCTCGTCCATGCCAGTGCTTTTGTTAACATCATTTTTTAACTGTCAGGTCGTCCTGTAGGACCCGCTACCACTCATTTTCGTGACCCAAGGCATTGATGCTATCACAAGCTTTAGACTAATTTAAAAATACTGACCCCTATCGGACTCGAACCAGCGATCTTCCAACTCGTAGCGATTGCTTAACCAAATACGCCACGGAGCGGCGCGACTTCATACATATGTGTTTCCTTCTTATAAAGCTTTCTTTAAGGTTGTTTTTACGTAAATTTGAATTGGTGTAGATTTTTTAATTTATCATTACCAATAGAAATTATGTTGGAACAAAACTAAGGGTCGGTTTCACCAACAGAGGTAACTGTATTACGCCAGTTTAAGCTATACATTATTATACATGGGGAAAACTGGCGTAATACAGTTGGTGAAACCGACCCTAAGTAAGCGAACATTACCGTCAACTAAGTGACCTGAAAAAATGTAAGAGATTAATCAGTTGATAACGTATTGAGAGCTGAACGAATGTGATTCTAATACAGCATTATGTCACCTCCCTTGGTTTGTCTATAATGTACCATGGAAAAAGATATTCTAGCAAAGAAGAGAGAGTGTTATAAGTACAGAGAAGTGTGTGTGTGTATCTCCTTACACTTGACTTGCACCCCAAGAGCAATATCTCACACTCGAGTTAACCCACAACAGAAAAGCAGAAAAAAAAATAGAGAAACTTCATATAGCGGTTTAGTCGGTGGTAATATTTTATAGGTCAGTGGTTATGTTCATTTCTTGAACCTCTCTATATACAACTCTTCTTTCTATAACTTATATTAAAAATAAAATTCCTCGACCCACATACTCTACCAATATTCTATATTTCATTGAAAAAATGTGTAGTGCATCTACTTCGTTCTCGTGTTTATAGTATAAACGACTCGAATTGGTCAAATTATTTTATAAACTTAGTGTAAAGAATAAGAACAGCTGAAACAAGGTTAGTGAAGTGGACAGCGTGGTACTTCTTCTTCTTCTTCTTCTTCGCGGTTTAGGCTTATTTACTAACCTGTTCCGGCTCCAAATTGCTGCTCTTTCCATCTTTTCCTTGGTCTTCCCAAGCATGTCGTCATCGGTTGGACAGTCGGCTATATCTTTGGAGCTTGTAAGTATTTTGAAGTGTCCCCTGAGTACGCTACTAACGTACTGCAGGGTTAGTCCTTTGGAAGGGCTGCCTCCTTAAAGCCTTTGGACTAGCTTCCTTGTGTTTTATCCCCACAAGGAGGATTGCCTCTTCCACCTTCTGCCGTTGAGGACTTCACTCTTGTTTCCCCGAGCTGGGTCTCTTATTTCGTCCCCAGAGATTGGGTTGCCACTTCTGCCATTTTCGCGGTTCCGATATTTCTATCTCCGCCGTGTCTGCCGTTGTGGTCTTCCGTGTTTGCAGCTTCCAGTGTGGTCGTTGCTCCCACGTGCGGATTATTCTTAGTTCTCTCTCCTCTTATCTAACCGCAAGCCAAGGCTTCCCGGTTATGATCGTCTGGGTCATTGATACTAAGCCTCTCTACCACGACAAGGTGATAATCCACAGGGAGGAGGTGGTTGCTATTACCGCAAAAGTTAGCAAAATATTTATACGGCTAGCTTCAAAAGCAGAGGTTTAGTAACGCGATGTTCAAGTTAACACGACCGAACGGAGTGCAGCGAGTTATTCAACTTAACTTTGTAACGTGTTCTCAACAATATTTTATCTACGGTCAGAATATATTTAGGGATCAAGTATAGAAACACTTACCCTTAATATTTCCATTTATTGTTCTGAATTATAACTCTTCTTCTGCATTTAGTAACATTTTTAAATATTTTAAAATATTTAAAACAATTTTTATAACCTAATTTTAGAATTTTTAAGTATTTATTCAAATGCACATATTGCGATGGTGACTTGCTATTTTCTCCAGAGAGTATATTATATAGTTTGAACCAGTGGGTTATCGATGGTTGCGATTATTTAGGAGTGAAAAAATAGGCGTTTCGTGGGATCCACTCTAGATTAGAGTAATTGAATTAGGTTAAGTGTGAGTTAGTTAGGTTTTAGGTTCATTACATTTTAAATGTGTCTAAATACATTAAAAATGATAATAATCGAAACGACGGTAATAATCGGTATGTGGTTCGTTGGTGGGTTATCGCTGGCTCTATAAACTCTGGCGCATGTGCAATGTTGTTCTATAGGACTGTGAGAAATATATCAGGTAAGTTAAAGTGGACTATCTCCTATATTTAGTATATTTAATGAAATATATTTAATGCAGAAATGATAATATGTGTATTGTAAGCGCAATGGAGAGAGAAAAAAACACGATAAACGAACAAACGTTGTTATCGATACTAGTAAAAATCATGGTATGTTTCCGTTGGGGTATTAATTCACAATAATATAATATATAAATAAAATATATATAAAATAGTCACCTTGTAGGTTCGGCTACTCAACTTGTTATTTTAAAACTCTGTAGGCCTTTCGGGACTAGTCCCATCATCAGCAGAATAAATTAAGTCCGTACTTGTTGAAGTACTGACTTAATTATGAATATTTTGTATAGAGGATTGTGTGAACTGGGTATGTTCTCATTAAGAATCAGTTGTTGTCGATTTCTCTTAGGATTGCGATTTCCTCCAGTATATTTATCCTCATTACAATGTTTTCTCTATGTAATATTGTGAGGGTGTTATCTATGCTACGCATATGGTGTCCATCTTGAATTATATGTTTTGCGTAACTTGATTTTCCTCTATTATAAAAAAAATCTCTAAAATGTTCTTTAAATCTAACGTTGAAGTTTCTGTTAGTTTATCCAATGTATAAGTTATTACAGTCTGTACATGTTAATTTGTATATTGTATTACTCTAAATGTTGTTATATTCTGCAATTTTGGGTGCTGGTTTCATATGCGAATTTAAAATAAAAATGAGCGGAGAAGGTGATTTTCAACAATTCATCAGGAAATATCCTAGAAGCAGTCCAAGATACCGCTGTTAATATACTTCTAGAAAAGTCAAGGAACGTTTAATTATGTTGTTATACGAAATCATCATTAAATTGCATTCTACGAATTTTTGAACCTGTAATTTTTAACAGTGTATTTTGTTGATAATATATAGTTCTTTTTTTGCTTAGTAACTACGAATTTTATCAGCGATCGTTATAATAATACACAAAAATAATGTAATATCTCTTGGCACAAATATAATAGGAGAAATTATTACTTTAACATGTACTAATTTTGTAATTTTATAGTCCAATATTAAATATAAGTCCACCATTGTTGCCTCGGGATACCGTAGCTGCCTCGTAGGGAGAGGGCTCGGAATCTGTCCCTGGTCGGCCACATCGTTTCCTGAGTGAGTTTTTTTTCGGAGTTTTTTTTCCACCTGTACGCACAAATGGTAGGCCACGTCCAAAGCCCCAATATTCCCCGAACATCATCATATTCATATTTTTTAATATGAATAATGTGTGTGTGAATGGTTTGTTTCTTTTTAATCTTGTGTTGTGTCGGAGGAGGCTCTGCTGTTGAGTTGATCACTCATTCGAGGAGTCCACCCTACCCTTGTATGGTCAAAATAAAAATAATTGAATCCCTCTCGTGACAGCTCGTGTCATTCTAAGGTCCGGGTGGCCGCAAGTGGAGTATAAAAGTACATATAAGGCGACAGGTTAAATTGCATTAACCTTAAGGTAACTCCATGTGTGTGTGTGTGTGTGTGTGTGTGTGTGTGTGCGCGTGTGTGCGTGTGCGTGCGTGAAGAGAGAAGAAGATGATAAAGAGGGTAAAGGCTGACTCCAATCTGCCCCTCCTCTTTTTTGACTGCATATCTCACCCTTCAAAGTTGTTGCATAGAGTAGCAACAACTAAAGATAAGAAGGGTCAATTTTCAAGACGTCACTTACTCTATATAGACAAGAGTCAACTTTAAAAGGAAATTCCCCTTGACCTCAACATTCTTACCAACCTTACAACAGTATATCTACTAATGTTCTAAAAAAGATATTATTTTTAACCAATCATACTGACTGGTTTATTATCATATTTATATATTCGTTTAATACTTTATTATTATTATTGTTATTATTATTATTATTGTTTCTGGACCAGAGTTCCTTATATCAAATCCAGCATGTTTCCTTGTTTATCGTCTCTGAAAGTTTGCATCATCATTCTCATCATCATCATCATAGAAACACCCTGTACATTTTGTTATGAGAATTTTAAATATCAGAATTAAAGTATTATCATATCATCAAAGTCATAAATAGAAAGTTTTTTTTCAGATTTTGAAAGTTTAAAAAACTTATATATATATAATATCCATCCATGGTAATTCTGCCCGAGGGCAGGTCCTTCACTGCAATCATAGCATTTTCATGCTATGTTTGCAGCTTCACTAGGGAATTGTAGGTGTGGTAGCTTCCCGTTGCTTTCCACATCGGTGAAGGATGATGATGATGATAATGTTAAGAATGATGATAACGATGGCCATATGATTTCGGGGACCGTTTGGGCCTTAAAGTTTTCCTGACATTTGTCTTACAGGTGAGGAAAAACCCTGATAAAAATCTCACCCAGAAAAGATTCCCCGACCGGGGATCGAACCCGGGCCCGTTACGTGACAAGGCAGCACGCTACCTCGAGACCACAGCGATGGACACGCACAATATATATATATATATATATATATATATATATATATATAAAGGTGAACAAAATAATAGAAAGTATATATATATATATATAAAAATTAGAATGGATTAATACTAAACTGAGAAAGAAATGATAAGTATTAGGATATAATATAAAACAACACTTGACCTATTACTTATTTATAATGTCCATTTTATTAATGTTATTATATATATATATATATATATGTGTGTGTGTGTGTGTGTGTGTTTGTTTAGTTTGCTTAGCTCTGGATTCGATCGTAATTAATTCATTGAATAATTTGGGAATTTAACTACAAGCCAAGAGGTTCTGGAATGTAGGAAGGCCAGCGAAAAGATGGACAGAACAGCTGTGGGGCGGGACAGGCATTTTGGCTAGCCCGTGAAGTGAAGAAGAAGAAGAATTTGGGTCCTAGATATCTAATGCATTATTTAGATACAGCAGTTGTGCAGAAGTTAGATACATCTTCTTCTTCTACTACAAGGTTTAGGCTATGCAGCCTGTTCCGGCGAAGTTAAAAGTGGAGTCCATCTTCTACGTGGTCGGCCAACATCTCTTGTTCCTCTGGGATTATACAGGAAGGTTCTTTTTGGTATTCTTTCGTTGTTCATTCTCATTAAGTGTTCTGTCCATTTATTACTATTTTCGCTGATTTTATCTCCAATTTTATATATATTTAATTCTTCTCGTATAGTTTCATTCCTTATTCTATCCGCTCTAGTGCATCCTTTCACGTTACGTAAAAACAGCATTTCTGCAGTCTGTATCCTTCTTTTATCCCTTGATTTCATTATCCAATTTTCACTTCCATATAACAACAAAGGAACAACCATTGTTTTATATAATTTAAGTTTCGTATCTTTCCTTGTTTTCCGACCTAAGGTTCTTTTTATGGTTCCACAAATAGCCTGGAATTTATTTACTTTATTTTCTATATCATTATTTTCTCTATAAGTTATATCACATCCTAAATATTGGAAATGTGATATTTGTTCTATTATTTTGTTATCCAGTAAAATGTTTGATCTAATTCCATATTTACCAATGAATGCCATTACGTTTGACTTATTTAGATACATATAGAAAGGAAATACTATTTTGTCTGGTACTGTAAAAACTAGGATTGAACTTATTATCTTTAAATTCATTTACATACTCGGATTTTTTTTAAATAACCAATAATCTATTAATAATTACTTCTGTCTTACCTTTTTCTATGATATTTAAACGTACGCTTAGTTTACAGCCAATATTTTAAACAATAAGAATTTTCTAACTAAACCAGTATGTTGGGTTACGATCCCTCTCAAATGCAAAATAATGTAAGGACTCTATCGAAAATTGTTTTCGATAATATGAATTACAATAGAGATAGGAAGATAGATTATTTTTCACTTCTTTGTGTAAGGATATGTTAGTGGTACGTCAAAGTGGACGTTATGATAAAATCAAAGAAGAAGACTGTTTCGTCAGGACGCTGTGAAAAAAAAAAGTCCACAAAATGCGTTTAAAGAGTTCTCCATGAGATGACTCTCAACTGAATCTCTTGAGCGAAAATACAAGGGGTACTAAAGTGAAAAATTTGATCTAGTGATAGATAGCAGTTTACTAGAAGAGCAAGCATCAACGTCAGATGGACAAATATGTCTTTCAATCACAAAACATTTGACAATAGTAATGTATTAGCGAAGAACTTTATACAAGTCTTGTATTCAAATGTGGCATATACTCTTATAATTTGAGTAGTTTATGCCGTTCCACCACCATCTACACTTCCATTAACTAAACTTTAATCTACAAATTAAATTCATAGAAATATAGCCATTAAATACCGACTTTAAAAATAAGAATTTCGTATCACTGTTAAGTTCAACGTCTTCTGTCTTCTCGGCCTTTGCCTAAGAATCCAAATACTTTTAGTAGTTGTACTAGGACTTTATTAGACTAAAAGTAAAATTCATACAATGTGGATTGCAGGGCAGTGAGCCTCCGTGGTATTGACAATACGTACCAATAAATAAAATCTAGTGATAATATAAAATCGTTAAAAACAACACAGTAGATAACAATACAATTACATTATACATTAATAATGTTATGTAAATGATGTAGTACTATTGGCCGATAGCGAGGAGATACTAAAGGCCAACACGCACACACTATTGAGTAACACTAAGAAATTAGGACTGGAATTAAATATCAATAAAACTAAATATATGGTCACATGTAGAAATATATTATATAATGGAAATGGACAGCTAATGATAAATGAGCGAAATTTTGAGGAGGTGGCTGAATTCAAAATATATTATATGGTGGCGAAACATGGACTCTTACTTTAAGGGCGGAAAGGAGATTACGAGTATTTGACAATAAAGTTCTTAGGAAAATTTTTGGACCAAAGAGAGATGAACAGACAGGTGAATGGTGAAGACTACATAATAATGAACTACATGGTCTTTATAGGAAGCCAGATATAATAAGAACAGTTAAGTCTCGTAGACTGCGATGGGCAGGACATGTTGCGCGTATGGGGAATGAAAGACGTGCATGGAAACTTCTTCTAGGAAAGCCAGAAGGAAAACGCCCAGTTGGTAGACCAAAAATGAGGTGGGAGAACAACAGTAACTATGATTTGAGGGAAGTAGATTATACAGGAAATGATTGGAAAGCATTAGCTCAGGATAGGGATATATGGAGAGCTTATGTCCGCGCGGCCATGAACCTACGGGTTCGATAGTGCCAGTGAGTAAGTAAGAAGCAGCAGTTTTTACGGTTTAAATGTTAAGGTCTACATTTGTTTCACAGCTGAAAGATGGAGTATGTGTTTTCATCTAGATGGTGGTCATGTAGAAAGGCGGTAGAATATGTGTAAAACTCCACAGTTATATTGATTTTTACACGCTTTATATTACTTTGGCCTGTATCTGTATATGTAACGGAATCTTTTAACACGATTTTCACCCACTTAAAAATATTGGATCGACTTGAAACTTTGTATACTTATAAAAAACCAATGACAATACAATAATGTCATAATGGTTTTCTAAGATCTTGGTCACGATCATCAGGACATGAAAAAAATAAAGACCGGTATAATAGGTTGCGGAATTATCGAATTTTTAGTCCATCGTTATAAGTTGGTAGAGCGGTGGACTGTAGTGGTATATAATTTCAGTAATCCATAGGTCGCTGGTTCAAATCCATCCCGGAGGATTTTTTTAGAACTAAAAATATCGTAAGCAGTTAAATTTTCATGGGATTCCGGTTTATGACAATGAGTTAAGCTAAAATTAAAAAAAAATAATAGTTTAAAAAACTAAAAAACACGCTTTATTAGAAAACCGAACTAAAATGAGAAATAATTTTAATTTCCAATAAGCTTGGGATAAAATTAAAATGGTCAACAAAAAAATCATCTCCAACACATCTAGAATAAAACTAGAGTTATCTACAAAAAAAAATACTATCAAAAGCGTGGGATGCTTTTTTATGGTTTTTACGTTTTCTTCTTAGAAACTTTACTTTTACAAATACCGGTATATGTTTATTATCAAATACATTAATTGATACACGCTTTTGATGGTAAAATTATGTTTTTGTAGATAACTCTAGTTTATTCTAGATGTGTCGGAGATGATTTTTTTGTTGACTATTTTAATTTTATCCCAAGCGTGTTGGAAATTAAAATTATTTTTCATTTTTTAGTTAGGTTTTCTAATAAAGTGTGTTGTTTAGTTTTTTAAAACTTTTATTTATTTATTCATTGATTTCCTTCATTGAAATGGACAGTGACTTTAGAGACTTTTTCGTTATAGATTATTATAAAATTGTACAAAGTGATTTCTATGATTATACGAGAGCCACTTCTGTTAAGCCTCTCTGTGTTGCGGTGTAGTATGTAGGAATTGATGTTACAGATTTCATGGTTGTGGGTACTGTTTAACAGGGGCTGATGTAAACATCGCTTTTCAAGTACAAAAAAAAAACAATAAACGTTGTTCGGTATCGCCTATCGAGTGGTTTGGTCAAGCTCACCTGTGACATAAACATTAATATTTTTCGCACAGTGAATACTAACTGAGAGAGTAGCAACAATGTGTATATTTCAGCAGATCTTGATAATTGTTGTTCCAAGGTACAATATAACTGCTTTTTCTTTCCTTTTTTTTTTTTCTGCATCATATGTGCACTTTATTTCACTGTATTCCTCCTTTGTGTGCCTGAGTTTAGCATAAAAGTAATTTTTCACTAAGATATTTCTTCAAACATTTTTGCTTCTGTGTGGAGTTTTCAATCATTCTAACAAATTTCATTCACTAAACTCTTTCACGCTACTTTACTAAATACTAATTTTAGTTTATTCTCTTTTATGCTAACCTTCGGACTCAAAGGATCAGATGGTGAGTAAAACCACCTTAAATTCTCTTTAAATTATTTTATCATTCTTTAATCTCTTGTTACTTAAAATTATATAAACATCTGTATTTGACTTTCTTTGGCGCACTCTGAGGTAATCGAGCACACTGACGGTGCTTTTTGGTTAAATCGAAAAAAAACATGTATTTGTTTATTTAGCCGGGTGGAGTTAAGGACACGTGACCTTCCCTTCCACTCACCAGGACAAACATATATTAGGCTACATTAAAATGATACAAAAATCATAATACTATTAGATACTAAACAGTTATCATAAGTAATGCCACGAGTGATTTCCAAATTTATCTAGAACATTTGCAAGTCAAGAGTGGCATTTGTTAGGACTATATAACGAATCAAATTAAGCTGTTTACTCACAATCACTATTTAAATATAGCTATTTTAAAATATTTATATATTTAATGTAAACGGCGATGTCCCAAAAGAAATGAGAAATGTTTATTAAGTTTCATTTGTTCATCACCAGATCATATTATTTATTGCCAAAGGATTGCAATATTGTAAGAATGCACCCTGCAGAAAAAATGAAACACATCAAACTCTTTATAACCAACATTATTCTGGTGTCCTATGATTTAAATATGTCAATTATATTTGTCTAGAACGTAAATACCTGGGAAATAATACGTATAACAAACTGCAAACAGCGATTTTTTGTGGTATAATTAATTGCTATAAATGTTATTCTATTATATCCCGCAATCAGTATCTGGTTACATTCGTGCACTATGTATACAAGCTGGCAGCCACTTACATTCTAGGATTCTTACATCTTAATATGTAAATTGTCATTCAACGTATTTTTTAGAGAGTCAGTCACTGAAAATAGTGATCTGACCTATTGAGAATGTTAAAAAGAAGGAGCTTGATTTTAATATGATAAAATTAAATTGATAAAATCGGGGTGAAAAATACTGTAATTGGTTGTAAATCAAAATTCATTGAAATGTGATTAGTTATTGACTCCCATTTGGGGGCATATTTTGTTACACAGACTTAGTCTTGAGGAAGTATACGGATGTACCCCTCCTGGATCACCACAACCACATATATAAACACATGATGTTGGATAGACCAGACTATTTTTCCTAAGTTAGATAAGGTAAAGGGTAATGTGAAATTATCTGAATAAATGATGATATGAAATTATAGGGGAGGGGAGATAAATGTAAAATGTTGGTGCGATGGAATTTGGGATGAATAAATGAAGATGAAATGACATAATATGGAGTAGAGAGAAGTGAATAGTGTCGGTGGAATGAAATTCGGGAAAGGGGGGACACCGAAAGGCAATCAGGAAAACTCAGGTATGGCCCATCATCAATGCCCCTCCGGAACAACCTGGATTTGAATCTGAGATCCGAGCCGAGTTCCTATAAGGTTAGTACACAATATTAATATTATAATTTTTAAACCCAACTCCAGCTGAGCTCGTTCACCGGGAACAAGTGCTAACTCCGGGCCCACTTATCGCCAAGTGCCGTAGAGAAAGACATAGACCTCTTTGTACATGTTGTTAAAATGCACTATAAAATCTAACACTTTGCATTTAATATGAAAATAAATAACATTGAGTTATGGCTGAACATACATAGTGCTTTAACAACTCAAGTCGTCGTTTTCGAATTATATATGCATTTATACTAAATTACCGGTACTTTTCTTCTCACTTTCATCCGCCAAACACAATTTATAAACAACATGTTACAATCCGCTTCTTAACATCCCACATCACAGAACATCAATTATATTTCTTATTCTGTATCAACTAGTTAGACTCTCCAACTTTCTAACAGGAGAGATTAGGAGCTGTAGAACAATAACTTCATTTAAAACAAATTTAAATATATTTTGCACTATGTAACTAATATTGTATAATTATTGTTATTGTTGATGTGCATCGTAATTTGACATTCCCGCATACAATCTTGGTTGCTATGAAAACAAAATAATTCATAATACTTTAAAAATACCAGAAGCACTAGTGCGGTATGTAAAAACATTTATTTTGAATTATTGATAGTGATACTGCAATTTATATTAATTTTGGTATTAATTCATCACATCCAGCTTTCCGCGCCTCTTCTATTTCATCATCACTGCACACATCGTCTAAAACGTTCTCCATAATCAGAAATAAATCCCAAATCAAATTGATTTTACAGTTTTAACAAATATAAGATGGCGACATGACCAACAATACTTATTATTTCCCCATAACAACATATAGCTGATTCACCTTCTGAAATCTAACGTTTATCTTCGATCATATTTATTAATATTTTAGCTAATATTTTAATTACTGAAATAAATACACATAGTACAAAAAATAGCTTGCAATACATATAACGGAATCTCGGAAATTAAAAAAAAAAAAATCTCGGCGCAACCGCCTCGTTTTTTTAAACTATTTCTCGATCTGTATCAAGTGTTTGCCACACGCGTATCGCGATATACTATTAAAATCATTTATATATTTATATATATTTCGAGAACAATGAAAAAAAAAATCCGACCGTTTATTTTGTTCTAAACAGTTTCCTATACAGGCTAATTTATTTACGCTTATTTAAGTACTGCTGTCAACGAGTGACATGTGGTTAGCACATCCCCTCAATAAGACATCTAATAGGCAACTAAATTATTATTTGCGTGGATGAAGACTGGTTAAATCTTGCACAGAATAATGTTTATTCAGGCTTGCGGTTCTGTTACGAGCCTGATAATCGTCATACTCGGGACCTACGGCTTAAAGTCCCTCCCGGAGGACTAGTCTTTTGGAATTTTCAATCATAGAAACACATCGACCTTGGCCGGGTTTGAACCCGTGATCCTCGGGACTATAGGCAAGAAAACCAACCAGTAGACCGCCAAGGTCGACTATATTTCTACATCAGGCATTATTTCTTCCTTCCTATTATTGACAACTGAAATCAGGGTTCCTGGTCCTCCAAGTTCAGTTGTGCTTCATGCTATTATCCGATCATTGCATCCTTTATGAAGATATAATACGTGACTTGGAACGAACCTGAGTTTTAATATATGAAACGCAAGTAAATATTTCAATTTAACACATGACTATGGATTTTAAAAATATATTTACGTGATATATTTTGTATCCTTCAGTGTTCACGTTTTTAATTCTTTTGACATTTGGCTCGGAGTTCGTACAATGCTTTGATCATTCTTCCAACCAATGCTCGAGTTCTTTCATTATTCAGTGGGTGACAAATGTCACTAACTTTCAGAAACAGTTGACAGATTTGCTATAAATAAGACAATCGCTATATTAAATTGATGCCAGTTTTACATAACTACTTGGTGATAATTGATCTGAAATTCTCCGGAATACTTTTACGTCTTCCTTTGTTTTATTTGTCAAATATTCTGAAAAAAACATGAGTGCTATTTATGTATCGCTTTCAGGAAATACTTATGTCGTACAATAAAGATTTTTTGGTCGATGTGACTAATTTCTTACACTTACTAATATTGTCGTTACTGGAAGTAAGTCAACGTTCCCACATCTAACCTGGTTGCTAAGCAAACAAAAGAAATCGCAATGCTGATATTAACTCAAAAAGCACACGTGCGGTAAGTAAAATAATAACAATATTTATTTTGATATAGTGGAGCATTGAGTACTTGACCATAAACTTCCTGCAGACTTTAATTTCTCATTCCTCAGAACAAAATATGCCAACAAATTCTTCTCGTTAATCTGCACGCCTTTTTCATTTAACCATTTCTTGAATGTATTCACGTAGACTTTCACGGCCGGAGTTGCTATGATGATCTTGATGAAGATTTTTGGGCTGTAGCCGTGGTCGTGAGGCTTGTAGTTCCCCGACGTTTCGCCAAAGACTGCGTCTGGCATCCTCAAGGGTTGTCTTGAGGATGCCAGACACAGTCTTTGGCGAAACGTCGGGGAACTACAAGCCTCACAACCACGGCCTACTGCCCGAAAATCTTCATCAAGATCATCATTTCTTGAATGTTTTGTACACTAACTCGTACCTTTCTTTAGACCTTTTTCGGAATTAATTAAGAACATCCCACTCTGCAAGCTCTTCAATTTCTCTATCATCTACCATGACTCCTTCCATAATAAAATTAACAAACAAATTCTAATCACGGTACTACATATAAAAATGTCTCCACAGCCAACAATCCTTGCTTATAACAAAACAAATAATAACTACGTAGTAATGATCACCAAATGTTTCTTTCTCATAGAAGTAATTTACATCCAACCAATATTTTAATTCATTTATTACTATATTTAATAAAAAATAGTCACATCGACCAAAAAATAGTATGCAATACACATGAGGTGAGCACGTAACAGATCTCGAAAATTGAAAAAAATTCGGCGCAAGCGCCTCTTTTTTTTCAAACTTTTTATCGATCAGTAACAAGTGCTTACCTCACTTGTATCGCAATATACTGTTAAAGATTTCGTTATAAAGGCAATATTCCAATGAAAATAAATATACTGGAAGAGATTGAAATTCTAAAAAAAATCAATAACTTGATTCTAAACGACATCCTTCCCCAGTATATATAACACTCTCTTTAAAATTTTCAGAAGCAAACCAGTGCTTCATCGAGTGTCAATTATAGTAGACCTGTTACCTTCTGCTGATGATAAGTCTAGTCTCGAAAGACCTACAGTTGTTTAGTAGTCTAAGAAGTTGAAGGAGACGGACATTCAAGGTACTGAAATATATATTATAATTGTAATGTTGTACAATAAAGGCGCTGACACTACCTGGCCTAAGTTGTTAATCATTTTTCCTCCCAAGTTCTCGTCTCGGTTATATATTGTGCTGTTCTTCGTCAACTAATCAGAGCCAGGTAGGTTATTCTCGAGGATTCTCCCGTCATGAGTGACATATATTTGGAGAAGTGGTGCAATAATTCAAACTTGAGACAGATTAGTTATCATTTTCAGTTTATCACTTCAATTTTTAAACAAAAATTCTTTCACAGTTCTGCTGATAAATTAGTAACATGGAATTCGGTTTTCCGAAAATTATAATAACTCATATCAAAAGTTGGATATATTTATAAAACTTTTCGAAATTTACAATGTGATTTGTCTAGTCCACAGTTATTAAAATTTTATATTTCTCCAAAATTTAAATACATAATTATTTCATAAGATATTCATCTATTTATTAAAATCTAAATTAAACTAATTTTAAAAGTTTAAACTTCATGCCGAGTTCTCCCGACATCTAGTAATAATGGAGAATATAATGTGTATATATATATATATATATATGAAAAAATAAGTGTTTGAAAATTATAACATCGATAAAGCGTCACTGCTAAAATGTAAAAATATTCTCTTTAATTTGCTTACTTGATATAGTCAGCTACTAGGTGGCAGTGAAGACCGAGTTCTCGCGACATCTAGTAATAATGGAGAATATAATGTGTGTGTATATATATAGGAAAAACAAGTGTTTGAATTGGAATCGCCTGGTGGTGTAATGGATAACACGCTAGGGTACCAACCTAGAGATCCGGGTTCGAATCCCGTTCAGGCATTTATTTTTCTTATCATGTCATATATGTATATATATAATCTGGAGGAGTTATTTTAATTTTTATGCCGTCTTCTTCTTTAGCATTATGGCCCTTACTTAAAATTTAAGATATGGAAAACTGTAATGAAATCTTAGCGTTCATATTACGAGTGAGAAATTCTTATTTCTTTAATAGCATTCGAAGGCGTTGTATGGTCATATTTGTATGTATATTGTATAGTCATATACAACGCCTTCGAATGCTATTAAAGAAATAAGAATTTCTCACTCGTAATATGAACGCTAAGATTTCATTACAGTTTTCCATACCTTAAATTTTAAGTATTATGCCACACTCAAAGGGCCGTAATGCTAAAGAAGAAGACGGCATAAAAATTAAAATAACTCATCCAGACAAGTGTGAGTGAGTGAGTGTGTGTGTGTGTGTGTGTGTGTGTAACCAACATAAACGATTTTCTGAGTTCCCGAACACAGGCCTACTTTTCAGTAAAAAAATAAAAAAAAAATAAAATAAAACTTTTCCCCACTTCAGACCCTGCTCTTTCCTTAACTATGATCAGTGTGTGTAGCTGATTAAAGGCCTTATATTTACGTCATTCGTTGTAACGTTTGTGACAAGCCAAATCAATAATATCACTTTAAGGATTTGTAAACGGTATTTTCCTCTGTTTTTAGCGTTGAAACCAGGCAGTAGTCACACGTTCCATCGTAAGGTATTAACTAAAGCCTTGGGTTCCGTGTCCAAGTTTTAGCACGTAAATGAGCCAGACGCCTGAAAAAACAGTCTGTGGGGTAAATTTTGTTGGCTCTTTTACCTCCAGATTTGAATTGCGACATTAGTAATCTTAGTTATTGAAGTTGTTATATAAAATAAAATAACATACGGTATTTTGTGAAATTTAAGTTAGAAATCTTGAGAGTCTATTCCTTTAGAAGGGATCTAAAGCATGGGTCCCTGTTGTAAATTTACAGTAGGCCTACATAAAGAACCTTAAGCCTGAAAAAATAAACGTCTAGGCAAAAGTTATCGGCTTTTTCACGAATTTAAATTATGTTTGTGGAGTTCCCAGTCTCCCATCGGGCGCCTCCCCAGGTGGAGGATAGGGGAATGCTCATCAGATATGGCGAGTACTGGAAAAATAAAATACACAGGGTGGGCCAAAAATAGAGCTGCTGCCTTGCAGTAAGATACTGGACTATCAAAGGCTAGAGGAAGAAAGTCTTGAAACAAAAATTTCCCGTCCTCCAGGTTGGGGGTTGGTGCATCGGGTCAGCACCTCGTTCATCATAAAAAGAAAAAAAATGCTAAAAAACTAAACATCATGCCTCGGAAAAAACACTCTAGTTACATAGAATATAGGCTAAAAAAACTAAAAGAAGAATATGAAAAATGGGGACTTTATATATATAAGCATTGAGAAAACTAAATATCTGCGTATAGGAGAAAAAATGGAAAATATAAATTTCAACGATGGAGAAGAACTAAAACCTAGTATTGAATGCACTTACTTAGGAACAAAATTAGACCATTCAGGCGATAAGACAGTGGAAATTAAAAATAGAATCGCACAAACAAAACAAGCAATAAATGCTTTGAACTCTGTTTGGTGGAGCAAAAATATTACAAAAAATAGAAAATTACAAATATATCAAACCATAATTCAGAGCATTTTAACATATGATGCCGAAGTCTGGCAAATTCCTACCAGGGAAATGAAAAGAATTTTAAGTACAGAAATAGATGTTATAAGAAGACCAGCTGGAAAATCTAGAATGGATAGAATATGAAATAAAGAAATAAGGGAAATTATGGGTGGACAAGAGGAATCGGACATCATAGACATTACAGAAAAGAAAAGATTACAGTGGTATGACCATGTCAAAAGCATGCCAGAGTTAAGATTGCCTAAAATTGTTATGGAATGGGTCCCAATGGAAAGGAGGAAGAGAGAAAGGCCGAAGAAAACTTGGATAGAAGGGGTACAAACAGCTATGAATATCAGAGGATTGGAGGAAGATCAATTGATGCACAGAGAGGAATGTCGTTTGGTTTCCGGAAGACGGCGGCAGCTGCCATGATACTGGGATGATGATGATGATGATGATAAATTATTTAGGACGTTAATGGAATTAGCCTTTAATAAATATAATAAAATAATTAACAAATTGTATTTTGTGAAATTTGAATTTTAAAAACAGTTCTTAGAAATGAAATGTATTGTCCAGTTCTGCATGTGAGTGTGTGGGTTGACGCGTCCCCAGGCAGGGGCATGTGAATGGGTGGCTGGTTGTATACTAACTGTTACTTTTTAGTGTAACGTTTTAACAAGTTGTTCACGTCCCATTCCAGTTGTCGCATGGGGGGTCCCATAGGCAAGGGAGGTCAGTATTTTTCTTCTCTAGTCTCAGTATATAAGATGGCAAGAACCCATCAAGTAAGTAGGTTACTGGCATGTACTCAATTCTCTGAGGGACCCAAGTTGGCTGCTTTGGAGAAAGAGAGACACACCGGCTAGAATCTGCCACAGACTAAAAGACATTCCTCTTCACCTCTCACCTTTCTCTCCCTCGTTCTATATATCTCTCTTCATCCGTTTTCGGTGTCTCACTTCCTATGTATTTTATATCTATCTCGATCCCCTATCAATATTCTAGATATACCTAGTTTAACATATCATCTCTCTAGATCCATATATCTTATCACGTAGATAGCTCTCTCTGCAAATTGTAGCCTATATCTTCAGATCCTTCTCTGTCTACATGTCTAGTTTATACCGATGCGCTGTGTGGTCTCGAGGTAGCGTGCTGCCTGGTCACGAAGCGGGGACCTGGTTCGATTACCGATAGAGACAGGATCATCGGTGATGTTTTTCTCGGGGTTTTTACTAACCTGTAAGACACATGTCAGGAAGCTTAGGGCCCCAATGGTCCCCGAAAATCATCCGGCCATCCTTATCATTATCATCATCCTCCGTAAAACCGGTAGTGGAAAAAGCAACAAGAATCTACCCAAATATACCATATAATTCCCTAACAAAGCTGCAATGCATAGCCATGAAAATGGAAATGATTGCAGTGAAATACCTGATTTCGGAGAATTTATGAGTTCCGCAGGAGATGTACTATGTGTGATTTTTAGATATAGGATTATAGAGATTGTTTCTTGGGTTTTCCGCGTAATGGACTTCAAGGTTGACCTGGCGATGGGCCCACGGTGTGGGTATTCCGACGTTGTTCGAACATGATCCCACATGGCCATATCGCATGTGAGATGATAGGTTCGAAGGTACTGTTATGGCCAAAGATCAAACCTTGTTATACATGACGCGAAACCCCCCAAGGATGATTACATGTTCTTAATTCTACTTAATAATCCGCGAAAAGTATCTACAATATAGGCAACTTATTATTCATATATATGTATATATATTATACACACACACAATGTCACCAGACACACACACACTGTAGAGCATTCGGTAAGTAATGGTAACACAGCTATAAGATTACAAAACATATACTTAAGTAGTTGTTGTTTGTGACATTACGAACATAATTTCTATGTCTCTTACTAGGTCTAAGTATTTAATTGTATACGTTGCCAAATCATTGGAATACGACGCACTCCATCTGCCAGCACCATTTCTCGATATTTCTTTCATTTCATCTATCTAGAGCTTTCTGTATTATAATCGAATGCCTCATAAAAGTTATTTGATCTTTGAGGGGTAAGTTTCGGTCCAAAGGGCTGCTGTCTACTTCCCAATTCCATCTTCTAAACCCAAATCTACTGAACATCTTTTTTAGGGCGGTATTACTTTACCTAAATGAGAAGAATCAGTGAATGTATTCACAAAATATTGCTATTTCGAGACGTAATAATATAACATATTTATACAACAGATGACTGCTCAAAAAAATGCTACAAGGATTACAGTGGTCACCACGAGGATCGCGAGCTGGAGAATCAGCACGGGGTCGTCTGAACCAAAGGATAGCCAAAACGCTTCAAAGAATATATCTTTGAACAATCGATATCACAGTCTTCCACAGGAATTTCTTTAACAAATTTATTTCAGCTTTCATAAATTTTCCTGATTTCAACGTTTCCAATTTTTTTCTAATCTGGACCTCCGCGATAATCGTTTACACATTTTTTTACTAATAACGTGTTAGGTTGGCTTAGTTCAATTGCGTAAATCTCTGATTCATTTTACATAACATTGTCTAAAATGGCCTTATAAATAAATTTCTATGTTCTGTAAAGAAAGTTTTTTAGTCCATTAATACTGAGTTCCGCGTGCGCATTCTATTACTCGGTGAGCTTTGTGCGTGTGTGTGTTATGTATATAAAGATATATATATATATATATATATCCATCCATAGTAATTTCTGCCCGAGGGCAGTTCTTTCACTGCAGTCATACACATTAGCAATGCTATGGTTTGCAGCTTTACTAAGTAATTATAGTATGGTAGCTTCCCATTGCTTTCCACACCGCTGAAGGATGATAGTTATCTTACAGGTGAGGAAAGAACCCGAAGAAAATCCCACCTAGGAGCTTGCCCCGACCGGGAATCGAACCCGAGACCCGCTGACGTGACACGGCAGCACGCTACCTCGAGATCACAGCGCTGAGTATATATATATATATTATATATAATACCCGGCGTGCGCTGCTGTACGCCTAAATAAATGAAAATTAATATGCTTTTATGTTTGGTTGAATAAGTAAGGAAAAATAATTATAAATTTATATTTTTTAGATATTCCGTGCTGATTACCCGGCGTTGTCCGGGAATCTACTATCCCGATCTTCTTGGCAAAAATGAGCTGAAAGACGAAAATTAATGTACCTTCTATGATTAGTTGAATAAGTAAAATGAAAAATAATTATAATTTTATATCGTAATTATTTTAAGATTCCCTGTGCTGATACATGGTGTTGCCGGGAATCTATTTATCTCGATCTTCTTGGCATAAATGAGCTAGAAGACAAAATTTGTTATTGTGAAAGAATACCCGCCATGTGCTGCTATGCTTGCACACGAATCTATGTACTTGTCTCGATCTTCTTGGCATCAATGAAAGACAAAAATGTTTATTGTGAGTTATCCGTAGAGATGAACATATGCTGTCGCGAACTTTTTTTTTTGTAGGCATTTTGAGGTATTCAATTCTGTGTATATTAATTTGTGTATGTGTTATGGTTTAGGCAGCGTAAGCCATTTAAGCGTCCAAAGAGCTACTTTTTTTTAAGTTTTCCACTACAATGGGCGATTTTTAAGGACGTAGGTGTTATTACAACTTTCTTATAGCGTATGTTCATCCCGGGAATCTCCTGAACATTTTGCAAAAAGTCCCATCACAATCGTATTAACGGTATGGCCCGCGCATAAAATACGAGCAAACTAACAAACAATAATTTTTATATATAGATTTATATAATAATTTATGTATAAACAGGTTTACAATGTAATAAATCATCTTCCTTTGCCCCAAAGCGTTTTACATTTTTATCTTCTTTCTCCACTCTTCTCTGTCTTCCCATTCCAATTCTTCCAGACCCAGGCTTCACACATCTTCTTACATCATCCATTCATTTAAATCTAGGTCGACCCTCTCTTTCCTTTCCCAAGTGGAATCCGTTCCAAAACTTGTCTGGGTAATATTTTCTCTGACACCCTACATATATGACCATACCTTTCTAGTTGTGTGTGTATATATAATAATATATATATATTATATATATATATAATAATAGTAATAGCTGTATTTTACCTGACATATACCCGTACTTATATGTTTCCACATATTTATGTACCTATTTTTTCTCTCAAATCTCTCTTGTTTACCGGCCAAACCTTTCTGGCAGCATCATATCCCTGCAATCCACTAAGTTTTAACAGCTATGTTCTGGGGATAAAAGCAGCTGTAACACAGGGCTGACAACCCATATAATATCTCGAGCTGGCTGTCTAGAAATGTGGTAGCCTTAACCCTCTACTACTGCAAAAGGCTTCCGAAAGACTATAGTCGGTTTACGGTTCTCTAAACAAGTCTCCGCTCTAGGTTGAGAAAAACCTGCTACATCGATTGGGATACCCGAAATGCTGACCATATACCATCCCTATCGTAACTGGATGATTCTCTACATGAGATCAGTCGTCCTAATGGATTAGAGGTTGTCATGCTAGACTCTTATTTTAAGATCCGCGAGTTCAAATTCAACGTGCGCGATGTGTTTTCAGTGCGTAAAAATCTTGAGAATGAGTTCCTTCGGACGGAAACTCAAATTGCGAACCGCATGTTTTAGGTTCACGGCATATAAAATTAACACCAAGCTAGAAGACAGAGGTATATCTGTCAGCAATGGCGTAACAGCCCAATTTTGGGCCTTGTCTCTCTTTTTTTAGGAGTTACTAAACCCAAGTTAATTTAGTTACGTTCATTTCATTAAATAGTCATGAATAGTATACGGTCAACATGCCGACTCAATGAGACATCTAGTAGGCAACCAAAGTATTTTCTAGGAGAAGGAGGTCGATACATTTTCTTTAGAGGCCTCTTTATTCAGGCTTA